>ML104548.1:43039-54823 GCA_003697995.1 Taxidea taxus jeffersonii | reverse complement strand
TTTTTAAAAGTAAACCTATATTAGTTGAAGCCCAAAGGCCCTCTGCCTGACATTGTCTTTCAGTTCAAGACTTTGATGGCAAGCTTTAAAGTTACCTTGTAGGAAAAAGCTCATAACTTCTTGTTAAGCTAGGCAAATCTGAACACTTACTAATAGTACTCTTTTTCCTAATGCCTGTTGATAGTACTTTGAAAGCAATGTGTTTATGAACCCCCCACCTGTTTTCTGGAATCAACTATTAGTGTCTATTTAGATCTCTTTCGTTGTATGTTAACATACCCAACTTTGTTGACAAAGTCCTTCCATGTTTACGTGATCCATAGGTTTCAATGGATGGTTAGAGGAGTCCAAGACACCCAGGAAACCTTACGATTTGACATTATTTCCAGACCAACTAGTTATTGGTTTACCATCTTGTAGTGTTTTATATTTATTTAGAGCTGATTGGGTATTCAAGAATAACTTAGAGGAACTATTAGGAATAATTTTTTTAAACTACTCTTTATGAAAAATTATAATATTATTGCCTTTCCCAGTTTAGGAGAACAGATTTCTGAGGTACACAAGACCAGAGGGTCAAGTACTGTTTACAGCTTTGGCTGTTTACACGTGCTTTAGAAATGCAGTGAGTTTCATGTGCTGTAATGTACATGGCACCTAAATATTTATTTAGATATTGCTAGTTTTTTAAGTGTAGATATTTACTTTTTTAGTAATCTCTATACCCAACGTGGGGTTCAAACTCAGGACCCCAAGATTAAGAGTCCCATGCTCTTCCAGGCACCAACTAGGAAGCCTCCGGATATTGCTATTTTTAATTTTCAATCTATCTTTCCTAAAAATTTGAGAAATCACCTTCTGTTATTAGGAAAAATACACTACCAAGCAACTTTGCAAAGCCCAGCACTGTGTGTGTGTGTTCCCAAAGTCTTTATGTGTAGTTTCTTTATGCTTTTGGATTTTTGAGACATGCCTACAGATATAAGGGATTATTAGTTTTTTCATTCTCCTCAGTTTTCTTTCAGTACAAAGGTACATACATTATTTTTGCTATTTGTCCCGAATTTATATTATTTTCTATAAAGATGACTGTTACTTTTTTGAGTATTTGATGTAAGAATCACTTCTGAGAATTGAAATTTAGATCAAGTAGCTCGGCTTGTTTCCGTTTGTGCCTCTTGGGGAAAGGCTTTGACTTAGTGCTCCAACTAATTTTCCATCCAGTACTGCAAAGGAAATGACCAGATTGGGAACTAAGAGAAATTATACTGAAAATTCAAATCTTCATGAGGAAATCCTTGTGGACTTTGCTAAAAGGTGGCGAATAATTTTCTCTTTGTAGTGATCTACTTAAATTCAAAAACTCAGTAAGACTGAAAAAAATTTTTTTAAGATTTTATTTTTTGACAGAGATAAAGAGAAAGAGAGCACAAGGGTCCAGGGGAGGGGCAGAGGGAGAAGCAGACCCCTTGCTGAGCAGGGAGCCTGACTTGGGGCTTGATCCCAGGGTTCTGAGCAGAAGGCAGATGTTTAGCCGACTGAGCCACCCAGGCTCCCCAAGTTGAAAATTTTTAAAAAAATTATTTGGGCTTTGAAAAAGCAATATGCTTTTTTTTTTTTTTCCAGTTTAAGTGGATTTAGTTTACCAACATTTTGTTTTTGTCCCTAATCTTTGGTTTCAGAAAATAAATAGGCTAATTGTGGCTAAAAACTAATATAACAATGTTCTGGCTTTAATGGGGATGGAGGGAGCGAGTGGGATTTGTTGTAACTGACCACCATTTTGGTTTTGTCAGCATTTTGTGAAAGAAGAGTCAGGAGAAATGACACAGCCTAGTGAGGTGCCTTTTTCTGAGCCCAGTTCTGGACATCTTTTTCTGGTTGCCTTGTTCCTGTTCTAGTAGCATCTATATTTTAGTTACTTTTGCACTTGGGATTAGTTAGCCTAAACTGCTTCAACCAAGAGATCTCCAAGTAAAGATGCCTAAATAAGATGGAAGTGTCATCTCTTTCACCTCACAGTGCAGGAGAGCAGTCCAGGACAGCAGAGGTAGGACTCTCCACAGTTCTTTTACAGACTCAAGCTTCTCTAGCCTTATTACTCTCATCCTCCATCTGTGTGGTGGAAATTGGCTCATCAGCAGCACATCTAAAGGAATGAGGAAGAGAGCACGTGGTGGACAATCAGTATCCTTTAAAGGACATGTGTAAGTTGTGGTGTGTCTGGATATGTGATGTATAAGTTGAGTGCATTACTTTCACTTATATTCTGTTGGCAAGAACAGGATCACATGTAGCTGGAAGAGAGGCTGTGAAATGTGGTTTCTAGTTGAAGAGTCATATGCCTTGCTAAAATTGGGGTTGGTATGCGGTTCATTTCTAAAAGGAAGAATTGGAGAATGGATACTATGGCTTTTAGTCATCTTGGTCACATAGAATAATAGAGAAGTCAGCAGTGTGCAACAAAACCACCATTCTTTCCTTTCTGCTCACTGAGTAAACTATTGACCTGAAGCCCAAAACCAGTCCATGGCCTGAGATAATTGTACTCAAGTCCAGCAGTAACTGAAAAGTTCTAGGTCTACTGCAGGTGGGATGTAGAATGAGCATCGCTACCCTAAGCTTAGTATTTGGGTGTCGGTCAGATTTTCCTACTCCCCTGTATGTATGCTTAGTGTCTGAGTCTGCATGAGATATGATAGAACTTGAGACCATGGTCCCCTCCGGGCTTTGCTGTATTATGGAGGTCATCTTATATCATACTTGCTTACTCAGCTTTTTCCAGTATAGTCACTGAACTTGTATTTTCCAGCTATTGTTGTAGGTACTGGATCAGACAGGGGTCTAACTCTTATTTACAAGATGAAAAAGACATAGTTCCTGCCCTTGAAAGATACGTGGTCTGGCACTTTTTTCCCAAAGAGAAATAGGTATTTCTTCAAAAATATGTTCTGAGGCAACAAAGTTTTAGAAAACATCCCTGGACCCTAACACTACTATTCACTTATCATATACCAATATCCCCTTTGCTCACAGATTCCTCACAAGAAAAGCCCCTACCACTGACCTAAGTCCAGCTCAGACCTGAGTTCCTGACTCTCCTTTCCATTTTTGTGGCTTGTTTTCTAAATCCACAGCAGCCTTAAAATTGGCTGCACAGATTCCTGGCTCATTTCCTTCTCTTTTGACTCCCTTAAGATCTCAAACATCTTCTCGCCTAGGCTGCATGGTTTATGATGGAGACCTTGTCATTAGAGCTCTAAATGAGGATTTCCTTCTCATGTGTTTTATTCAGTTCCTGCAACCAGTATTTATGGAGAATGTTTTATGGAGGGAAGCATTTGGGTATAAAACTGAGTAACACATGGTACTTGGGGCATCTGAGTGGCTCAGTGGTTTGAGCCTCTGCCTTCGGCTCAGGTCATGGTCTCAGGGTCCTGGGATTGAGCCCCGCATCAGGCTCTCTGCTCCATGGGGAGCCTGCTTCCCCCCCCAACCTTGCCTCGCCTGCCTCTCTGCCTACTTGTGATCTCTGTCTGTCAAATAAATAAATAAAATCTTTAAAAAAAAAAAAAAGACATGGTTCTTGTTCTTTGGTTGTTCATCTTGTAGTGGAAGAAGCAGGTTTACTGGACAGAGTACACTGTCATGTAGTAGGTCCATTAGCAGAAGTAGAGGAAGACACAGTATAGAGGGAGGAGTGTTTAATGTCTAAGGGAGTTGGGGAAGGTCTTCATGACATTTACATTGGATCTTAAAGTACGAATTCGCCAAATACAAAAAGTCGAGCATGAAGTGTGGCGTAGTGGAGGAGACCTCCCAGACAATGTGAATATTATGTGCAAGAGTTTTGAAAGTATGAACGATCATGGAGTCTTTCCTCCTTCACCTTCACCTCCCACCCTCGGATGATCAGCACATCATAAACTGTTTTCTGTGAAATAAAGATGTTGTTATAATAACACCTATATGTCATACCTAGGTTATTTAGTTTGTAAGAATCTAAATCTGAACAGGACTGCTCTCCCAGTCAGGGCATGAAGGCAATTTTGTGTGGACTCTAGGGATGCTCGGTTCTGAGTTTTCTTATCTTCAGAAAATATTTGCATTTCATTTTATAAGCTTTTGTTTGTTTGTTTGTTAGTACACTGTTTTGGTAGCCAAAACACAGAAACAGCCAAGGAGTTCAGGGCCATCATGAATTATTCACATATTTATTGAAAACCATCTATGTGCAAGGCTCTGTGCTAGGCAGTGAGGATCTAATGGTAAGTAAGAAGCTACATGATTCCTCTTTCCATGAAACTCCCATTCTGGAGAAAGGTCTTAATTCATCAGTCTCACTAATGCGTATTCATGGAAGGTGAGGTGGGAGAAGGTGTAGGGTTCCAGGCAAAGGGCTCAGAATAGACAAAGCAGGGTGGTGGGAGGGAGTGTGATGTATCCAGGAAGACCAGGCTGGCCATAGGGAAGAGAGTAAAGGAGACAGAGTGCAAAATGAGGGATTCCAGAAGAGAAACGTCGAGGCTGGGCTAGACCAGGTTAAAGATTCGGGTCCTAAGGGCAACAGGAAGCCTTAAAAAATTTCAGATAGGATCTGACACAATCTGATTTTTGTTTGGAGGATATATTAGGGTACCCAGTATACATTTGTGGATGTTTATTTGATGGCCAAATGGATCTGTACATAAACTGTGCTATCAAATCAGAGAGAAAAACTCCTTCTGGGAGGCAAAAACATGGATTTCTACCTAAAAGTAGTAACAATATAGAAAATAAAACTTCACAAATTTTACTTTAAAAAAAACCCTCAACTAATGTTTACCCATATTGCAAATTAGGAACCGTAGGAAAATGGTTTGCACAAGTCTGTGCAGTAGGTTGGTGAATGATTCATTTCTGCTCTGCTGCATGGGTGAGATGGAGCCCTTCTTCCCTGCTTTTCTGCTCTCACCCCTGCTGGAGCTTTGCAGATAAAGGAATCAGATTACTGTCCGCTATGATGGCAGCCATCTCCTTGCCTCAGTTTCTGTCTTCGGGATCTCTGGTATTGGGACGGCCCATCCCTCAGTCAGCTTCCCGGAGGATGCAGTCCTGTCCTGCTGATACTTGGGTTACCAGCTTTCCAGGAGTGCAGAGCAGGCAGCAATTGGGAAGCTCTAATTGTGAAATTAGCATGAATAATATTAGCTAACTGATGTATTGGTGACAGTGAGGGACCAGCTGGACAGGTCTGCTCAGTTCGTTTTGGAGAAATGTGGAAGATAAAGTTATGTTGCGTGAATGAAAATTGTGGCTATATGGAATGTTTTTGCCAAGAGATTGCCATTTTTTTAACAGAAATTTTGGGAAATGAGAGACATCTGAGTAATATGTCAATCACAGGGAGGGATCAGTCACTTTCTGTCGAGTTGAATAGGCCAGGGGAATTTTCTACCTTACTTACACTCACTCTTTTATGAATAATGAAGTATTATTTTTTCCTGGAGCCATCAAGAATGGCAGGGAGGAAGGGAGCTAGTCTATATATTCATTCTTACTTTGAGTGTCTCTTGGGTTTTCTGTCTCTGACTTTTTGTCCCTGCCTCTCTCTGTGTGTCTTTCTCATGCTGGTTTTGCCTCCTTAGTAAGAACGAGTAATGGCACGTGGTACAGAATTTTCATGGAGACCTTCTCTTGTAGTGGTCGGTGACAGGCTGAGGCAGTCCAAAAGTGGCTGGTGGGGGGATGGAGGTGAGAATCCTAGTCTGGCAAGAGGCCAGGCCATTGGGAAGGCTGGTGTGAGAGTGCTTCGTGTCTAGGAGTGTGGATATCTCATGGGCTGGGGCTCATGGGAAAAATGCGTTCAGCATGGCGGCCAAAGGGTCAAGGTGTTGTCAGGCTGAGGAGGCCTGGATATGCGTGCCAGCTTCAGCATAAGGAGAAGGCAGCCTGGCCAGTTGAAGCGGGTGAGCAGCGGGGAGGAGGCTGGCATGAAGTTAAGTAGGGCAATAGGAGGCAGGATGCTGATTTCAGCTCTGTTGGCTGAAACTGGGGACCCAGGTGGGGATAGAGAGGTCCAGGCCTGCATCCGGGGCAGGTGTGAGGAATCCCACCCCAGAGGCAAAGAGCACCAGGGCTACAGGCCAGGACTTAAAGAAGCAGCTCATGCTCGTGGGGCACTGAGTGTTCACCAGCCACTGTTCTGAGCACTAGTCTTCTATCAAGGCTCCTAATCTGCATGATGGCCTTAGGAGAACCCTCATTTTATAAATGGGGAAGTAGAGGCATAGATAGGCAAGGAGCTTGCTGAGTATACTCCGGCTGGGAAGTGGCATAGCAGGGACACATGGGCACCTGGCTTAGGAGTCCCTGCTCCTAGCCACCCTGTTGCATAGCATTCGTTTAACACTCTGCTTGGGAATACTGTTCACGCAAATGGCAGTGTGGCTGGGGGCCCTTGGAGCTAGGTGAGGTAGGTGGCCTTGACTCCATATTACTTCTCTTAAAAAAAAAAAAAAAAAAAAGGCCAATTCTTTCTGCCTTTTCATGTGCCAGCCACTTTCCATGTGACCTTCATATATTAACTCATTAAGTTCAGAACTATTATTATTTCCATGTTAAAGATGAGGCTCAGGGGCGTCTGGGTGGCTCAGTGTGTTGGGCCTCTGCCTTCAGCTCAGGTCATGGTCCCGGGGTCCTGGGATCAAGCCCCACATCGGGCTCTCTGCTCAGCAGGGAGCCTGCTTCCTCCTCTCTCTCTGCCTGCTTGTGATCTCTGTCTGTCAAATAAATAAATAAAATCTTTAAAGATGAGGCTCAGAGAGACTCCAGGGTCTGCCTCCCTAGGTCATAAAGTCTCAATTCACTCCAAAAACTCCTAACAGGGAGATTGATTGTAGTGTTTTGTTTTATTTTGTTTCATTTTCATTCCTTTGCTCTGTGGGTACCACCTGTCTGCAGCACATCAGGGAGGAAAGAAGGGTTATGATATTAATGCTCGCTTGCACTGCAGCACATTCTAGAGGAGAAGGAGTGGATTTATACTTGCAGAGCAGAAGAGGGAGAAAATCATCCAGCACACTGTGTTCACTCAGTAAGAGTTAAACAAAAAAGCGAACAACCCCAAGGCTGAATTGCAAGCAAAGGCCTTGGGCTTGTGCTCTAGCCCATAGAGCCAGTGAGAATCTAGACACTGTTCCTTTGTCTTTTCCCTGACCTCTCAGAGTCCTGCTGTAGAACGTATAACTAAACTGGCTTAGAAAAGGTAAATTCTGGAGAAATCTGGATAGAAAACCTGAGAGCAAATTCCCTTTTGCTTCCAAATCTATGCCAGCTGTCTTGATCATGGCTGTCTAGAACTCCGAACTCATCCGGACTGGCTCTTGGTTATTCTCTCCCTCTTCCCCTCCCTTCCCAAACAAGTAGAAAGGAGAAATGCTTGTCCTTTGTATTCCCCTGCCAATTCCATGGGTTGGTTGGACCACAAAGACCAGCCCAGGTAAGGAAAAGGCATTCCATGTCCCTAGGTTTGGAACGAACAAAAAAGAAACTTCCCCTGAGATACCGAAGAGAGCTTTCCTGATTTTTTGAGGACAGTAACATTTTGTCCACTATTGAGACATTTGTCACATTGTAAGAACTACCTCCATACCAAGAATCAGGGGGACTTCACAAAACAGAATTACACAGGCAGTGCCTTTTCATAAGGTCTTTGGACTTTAAACTGTTGATGGTAACGAGAGGGGACTTAAATGGAATGGGGTGGGATGCACATTCAACAGAACAGCCTCAAAATGGAGATGGCCTTTTTTGGGGCTCTGCAGTTTTGGAAGCTCCTCAGTAGGAGAGGTAGGTGTGTTACTGGAAGCACCAACACAAGACGAGCCGCAAGGTTCTCAGATCTGCTCTCACTGTAGCCTGATGTAGAAGTAGACCAGGGGTGGGGTGGCTTCTCTTTCATCTGCTCCACCAGTCACTTAACTGGAGATTCTTAAAGTCAAAACCAAGGGGGCGCCAGTCCCTCAGCTAGTTTTCACCCCTTTCTGCAGTGAGAATTGAAATTTAGCCCTCAGAACTTAGACCTGCTGGAATCCTGAGGCCCTTTTATCAAAAGTTAGGGACTTGAGAGGATCTGAAACAGGCCCAGGAGGCTCCCAGGAACCTCCCACTACTTCTCAGCTTCACAGATTCTCAGTTCAGAGAATCTTGGACAGAGGTGGTCAGTTCCAAATTCTCTTAGAGTTATGAGTTCATTTTTCTAGAAACTCCTCAGAGTGCCTAAATGAATCTCTGCACACGGTTCCTCAGAACTCTGGGATTAGCCTGAGGACTTGGGTTGAAGCCTTTAAGTGACTTGCAATTGCAATGCTTATTTTGTGTGGATCTAAATCCTAGGGGCCGACTCCGAGTCTAGTACTGACTTTTCTCTTGTCAGTTTACGGGTGACCAAATGACTTGTGATGAGACCGTTTTTAGAAAGAAAGTAGGAAGAGATAGGGGCTTCCCATCAAAGTGACCTTCTGTTTTTTACCAAATTCCTCCTGGGATCATGCCCACTGATTCTTCTCCCTTTTCTTGAAAACCCCATCAGGAAGGGAGTGGGGAGGGCATCAAGAAGGGAGTGGGGAGGGGCACCTGGCTGGCTCAGTTGGTAGAGCATGTGGCTCCTGATCTCAGGGTTGTAGGACTGAGCCCTACATTGAGTGTAGACATTACTTAAACATAAAATCTTTTTAAGAAAAGATTTTATTTATTTATTTGAGAGAGATAGAGATTGCTCACACGCATGAGCAGGGGTAGGAGGAGCAGAGGGAGAGGGACAAGCAGACACCACACTGAGTGTGGGGGGCTTGCACAACATGGGGCTCAATCTCACAACTCTGAGATCATGACCTGAGCTGAAACCAAGGGTTGGATGCTTAACTGACTGAGCCACCCAGTTGCTCCACAAAATCAATCATCTTCCCTCCCTTCCTTCCTTCCTCCCTCCCTTCCTTCCTTCCTTTTTTCCTTCCTTCCTCTCTCTTACTTTCTTTCAATTTTATTTATTTATTTGAAAGAGACCAAGATAATGACAGGGATAATGAGAGAGAGCGTGAGCAGGGGGGAGAGGGAGAAGCAAGCGGGGAGCAGGGAGTGGGGAGGCGGATGCAGACTTGATCCCAAGACCCTAGGATCATGACCCAGGCCAAAGGCAGATGCTGAATTCACTGTGCCACTCATGCACCCCCCATAAAATCTTGAAAAAAAAAAAAAAAAAAGAAAGAAGGGAGGGGGAAGGAACACTCTAGTATAAAAAATTATGGCTTCCAATGCAGTAATTTAACCATTCTGGGTGTTAAAATGAGGCCTGGATCAAGTGACCTCTGAGGTTCTCACAACTCTAATAGATTTGGTTCTGAGTCCAGCATTTTTTTTTTTAGTGTCCTGGGCCACAGACCAAGCCAGCCTGCAACTGTTTGACATCTGTTCTTAGTCCTTCAGGGGTTGGATTTAGGGTTGTAGGGAGTGACTGTAGGATGCTCTGTTTCGTCCAGTGCCTCCCTCCTGATGTCTCACTTGCTTACTGCAGGTATTAGTCTAACCCTGAACGAGCCTCTGGTCCTTAAAAACTTTCTTTGCAAACAAACTGAGGGGGGTGGGGGGAAGAGGGGTTGGGAGAGGGTGGTGGGGTTACATTATATGTTTAAATAAAGCTTAAATAAAGTTAAAAAAAAAAAGTTAGCCCTAAAAAAAAAAACAACAACAACAAAAAAAAACTTTCTTTGGACCCTCACATTAGCTGCCAGGAGTACCCCATGGCCAAGAAATGGAGGAGAGGAACAGAGCCATGTCCAGATTTCCCAGTAGGGAGAAATTTCTCTCATCTGGGTAAATTATGGAAGTGGTCTGCCTCTGGTCTTGCCCCTAATTTAGTTGTCTCTGTAAAGATATTCAGGAAATATCCACACTCTCAACTGATGTGGTAAAATAAGGAAACGATCTAGAAAATCTTAAGGAGAGAAAAACCCTCTTGCCTCAATTTTCTAGAGATTCTGACTAAAATATCATATGGCTGTAGTTAATTATAATAACAGAATTTGATACAAGAATTTGAGGCTCCAGATCCTTTGACCTAGCCCTCTTGCTTTATGGAGGGGAGAGCTGAGGGTCAGCTTGGCAAGTGACGAGCTCCAGGACACACAGGTGTCAGCAGGGAGTGTGGACGCTGCGTTTCTTTCTCTGGAATCCTGCCAGTTGCCTCCATCCTCCTCTGCTGTGCTCCCTCTGGGTGGGCACAGAAGACATTCTATATGAATCCTACCATTCTGGGGCTCTGAGAGATGGATGATCCCTTTGCTATCTTTTATATTTCAAAGTGACTAAGTATTGGTTCTTTTTGCAAGACGTGCAGCTGGGATTGAAAGACATCATGGGGTCAGTGCAGACCTGGGAGAACTGTGCTCTGCTCAGCAGTTGTAACTCTTCCGTTGCTTTTTTGTGACTCAGGTTTGTTCCTTTAAGAGTTATGCTTTTCAGAGGTACGAGCTAGAAGGACAGGCCTCATTTCCTAGGCCCATGGCCAGCCGGTTACCCCTGTGCTGCACTCCCGGGAACTGCAGCCAGTGCCTCCCACCTGACAAGGCAGGGTTGTCATTGATAAGTGTTTATGGCGCACTTTGGATTTCAGAGTTTTTTTCTCGGAGTTATTTCTACCCCAGTTTGGCAGGTGAGGAAACTAAAGCCTGTAGAAGTGGTGACTGGTTCAGTGTCATCCAGCCAATGAATGGTGAAGCAGATACTGAGATTCAGAGCCTCTGAGTTTCCGGGTCTTTGCTTACCTCAGTGAGTCATGCAGCTTCTCTAAGGTGACCTTCTTTGCCCATCACCAACTTCTTTTTTCCAAATCTAGCTGGCTTTGTGCAGGGTAAGCTCCCCTGTTTCAAAGCTTTAGAACCTTACTGGTTGACCAGAAAGCAGTATTGAGGTACACTCCAGTGGGGGACTGGTCCTAAGTCAAATTGAGTCGTAGTGTGGGGGGAGCAGAGGGAGGGAGTGGACTTTTTCTTCTTGGGTTTTGAGAAATGATCAGTGCTGTTTTAGGAACATTAAAGGTCTAAGTATTAGAAAGGGGATGAAGGATTTAAGTGAAAACACTAGCTGTCACGGGTTCAAAATGTCAAACTAAAAAGACAGTAGATATTTGCATCTAAATAAAAGCCTTGGAGAGGCTTTGGGCTTTCTTTTCAAACTTCACTAGTTGGGTCACAGAGATCTTTTCTTGCTGGTGGGGCAGAGAGACTTCAGTGAGAACACTGAAAACTTTTACAGTAGAAATTCCCTCAAGAAATCTTACCATCTGTTTATTGTATCCATTTTTCTTGTACCCGGGTGGGTTGTTTTTTGTTTTTTTGTTTTTAATTTTGAATGACTTATTGCCCATTTGACTTCAGTTGCATCTGTTAAGCACAGATGTTGGATGGAGGTTGGTACCTGTTTGCCTGTCTTTGTACAGTATTCCCTGAAAATAAAATTTCTCCTTTGCCCCCTGCCCTCCCCCCCCCATTGTGAATTTAATTAAGAAGGGTGAGCAGTTGTGTTTAAAGTGTTAGAGAGTCTGCCTTTCCAGACCTTCCAGGCAGCCTGTCAGATCCTGGTAAGTGTGGATTGCAGAACCACACAGTGCAGGCGAGACAGGAAGCAGCGCTCTCGCTGGGTAGGATGCTCTGAGGCGCCCTCCACTCTCCAAGGGAACACTCTTCAGCTGACTGAAGCAGGGAAGGCGAGCCAATCACAGGCGGCTTTCCTAGCTCAGTCACCAGT
>ML104548.1:24834-38039 GCA_003697995.1 Taxidea taxus jeffersonii | reverse complement strand
TGGGATGGACAGCGTGTCACTGCAATCAGAGGGGAAGGCAGAGGCGTTTGGAGGGGTGCACTGGCTCAGAATGCTCATTCGAGTTTATTTGTTTTTATAAGGAAGAATAATGTGATGTGTTACCCACGATGGTGTGACCAAAGCTTCAAGCCAATGGAGAAGACTAGGCCTAAATAGCTGACCCGGTGAAGTGACAGATAAAGCCACACCTGGAGTACCACATCCTCAGCAGTCTTTCTCAGTGCTAAGGCATTTATGGCTGTAAGTGTGGGGGTTCGCCCAGACTGGAGCAGTGCTCCTGGAGCAGGGCTGCTGGATAGGTGTGGAGAGGCTTTTCTCAGATGACCAGCTGCAGTCCAAGAATATACAGGCACTAAAAACTGAGCACGGCACTTTCTCGGGGAGGTTGGGGTGCCGTCCGCCTATGTCCTACCACTCTCTGCTGTTGCAAACGTCTCTGCGGGGTGTGTGGGGGTTTAACACGGGATAAGTGATTGTATTCAGCATGTTCACACAGTAAGTCTGTAATAAGATCATCTTGCTGAGGGACTGATGAAATTTTATTCTGAGTAAGGATAAAGTGTTATTATACACTGTTAGCACCTCATGTCCCTGCAGTAGGAGAGAGATTTGGGTCCTATTATGCAAGGCTTTCCTTGAGATTCTGATCCAGGGATAGATATTATCCTTCTAATAGCCTAGCTTTTTACTTGTCATCTCAGCATTTCTCGCACTGTATGTATAAAGACAGAGGGACAAGGACCATGCGGGAACACACCTGAGTCTGGGTGTTTTAGACTCTTGAGTTCTATGGAGCTTTTTGGGACAGGTCCATTCGCCTCTGTTTTGGTTTCTAGGAGAGTCATTGATTGTTTGCCTCATTCAGGATGTAAGGAAGTGCAAGAGACGATTCAGTGCCCCACAGCAAGGCTCTGCATGGAATGAGAGATTTCACGCAGAACATCACGTTTACTCCTTTTGTTACCTTGACATGTGGATCATGGAATGTGTGCTTCTGAATGAGTCCATACCCAGACCAGGCCAGGTACAAGAGATCGTGCCCACAGACTCATACTATGTTGTCTTCTGTGTAAAGCTTGCCTTATCCCATCTTCACTACCTGCCCTTGGTGTTAATACAGGTCCAGGTGGCCAAGATGCTTTTCGGTGACGGAACCTCCAGGATACACTATGTGGTTTGGTTTTGTTTTGTTTTGTATCCGATTCATGATAGATTTTGGTAGATCTGCTCCTTGGTATACATGTTGTACAAGTGGATTCATGGTATGTGTTGATGTTTGTGAAATCACGAGTAGATTTCTTTTTTCATTCAGCAGGCTTATTATGCAGACCATAGCAGGGACGTTCTTACGGGGAGAAATGGAGGAAGCAGATAAGTAGAAAAAGTTACCTAAACATCCACCATGGGATAATCACTGTTTATGTACTGGTTGTGTCTTTTCAGACTCTACCTGCACATCCATGTGAATATGTCATTCTAAGACTGCTCCTGTGTATGGCATCCTGTGCTGTGAAATGGGGTTCTCAGCTGATCAAAGATGCCACACATTAGAACCAGACTGGCCTGTGCAAGAGGTGCTTTGCACAATTCAAAGCTCCTGCATGGACCTTCTGGAGTTTTGAGTGATTTAAATGAAATACAGATTCCTAGAGTATTTTGCAAAGTGAAGCCCGGGCTGTTCGCACGTAGAATTAATCATTGATTTCTCTGACACAGTCGCTTCCATCTTCGATGCTTATGTTCTAACATGCTTCGAGGGAGGGACCTGATCTTTCTCAGTGAAAAAGAGAATCAGATCATAACCCAAGGCATTTACTAGAGAGGAAAAGATATTCTTGGACGTGTTTCCAATCATAGAAAGGAGCCTAATGTATTTACTAATACTGTGAGAAATCTTATTGGTGTAAAAGTTAGAGTGAAGGTAAATTTTTTAAACTATAATCTGTGTATAATATGTGTATGGGCATATAAAAGCACATCTTTAAATTTATATGTATCTATACATTATTATAAGTATAGCTATATGTTAATTTGTCTAAACTATTCATTTTCTATAAGCTGCACAACTATGTACATTGGCCTAAATGTGTACCCATAGTTGTACACCTACTGTGCACTCTGGTGCATTCATATATGGATATGCTCCACGCTTTGCTAATTGATGGTTAATGCTAAGTAGGAGATTTCTGCCGTATAGCTTTTGGAGGAGGAAAATTAGCTGCTTTTGACATAAAGGAAGATACCCAAGAGGGTTGAAAGGCACACATCCACAAGAGAATAAAGAATTGCTACTGTCAAAGATATAATGAATTTTTTTTAAAAATATGAGGATATGTCCTTGTGCTTGCTAGGAAGGAGGATCAACTTCAAACAGAAGGCTTTGTATGTTTAGGGAACTTGGGAAAAACACTGTAGGGATATTAAGGATTAGATTCCTTTTGGGAATGAGAATTCTGGAGGTCTTTATGGTTTGGGAGATCAGAGGACCTTCCAGGGTCAGGAAAGTCCTTCTGGTCTATTTCTAGAGAATGAGACCTGTTCTGTTAAAGACTCCAAGGTCTAATTGTTGGCATCGTTGGCCAGAGAGGAAATTCAAATGCTGCTCATGGTTTGTGTAAGCATTTGAGGAAATCCACTTGTTTGACTACACTCAGTGATTCTGGTATTTGTTCAGAGTCTCAGTGAATGATGAACAGAAACTTCTGTACCATCAATTCTTAGCAATGACAGTTTTCTAAAATGTATATTGAAATGATTTCTAGATTTAATTGTCATTGGGCTAAAGAGAGAAACTACTTAAATCTGATCAGAACCATGAATTTCTCTCTCCAGGGTCATCAGTCTGGCTATTTTCTTTGTCATTTCCAAGCAACAGAGGGCTGTGTTAGGATCAGTTCCCCACCTTTTCTCTGGGACTTAGGCATCTTCTTTCCTACTGGTGTTCTTCTCTCTATTAGATTATGATGAGTCAGTCAGGATTTTAGAGTATAGTCCTGTGACTCCATATGTGCTTAGTGAACATTACATTTTTCTGTGGTACAAGATATTCTGTAGGAAGGTCAGCAATAACTAGGGTTATTTTAGGATAAAGGTGGGCAGGCATCCTTGCCTTAGCCCTTCCATTTCTGAGTTCAGTGCAGACCTTATTTCTATGTGGGTGGTTCTCTCATTATCTTGATCACCAAATCCCTTTAATATCCCTTACCTGGAGAAACTGAGCCACTGGAAGGGCACAATAAGACAGCTGTTCCCATTTTCCGTTCTCTCTCTTCCCTCCCCCACTAGTCCTTGACCGTGATCATCCCATCATGAGTGCAGATCTCCATGAGTTAAGCATTAGACCAAGAAAGTTCTGTAGATGTAGACTCTGTAGCTGATCTAAATCAAGCTGATTTACTTTTTACTGTGCTTTCATCAGGCCTCATTGACTTCAAAAACAGCTCTAACCCACCCCCCTGCTAAGGACACCAGCCTGTGATCTTACTTGAGACAGGGCCCCAGAGGCCACTGCTTAGCGTGTAAACTCAAGGGAGTTGGCAGTTCATAGAACATCATGGCAAGTGGAGTTGGAGCTGTAGATTTTTATGCCCTGGGCTTTGAACTTTTTAAGATTCTGAGCATATGAGTCTAAGATAAAATGTGCAGCCATTTTTACAGTATTTCTGGGTGTGCCAAAAGGAAGGTGTCTTAGACGGCTCACATGAGAGTTTGCAAGATCTAAATAGATCAGTACTTGGTCTTGCTCTACATTTGTATATTCTTTTATAACATAAATGTATAGTTTTAGCAGTAAATATTTTTCTCTAGTCTTAAATGGTGCCACTCTGTCAGTACTTCCTATACCCCATATATATACATATATATATATATTTTTCCCCCCTTTGCATCTGTTCCATAAATAGTCGGTGAAGCATGAGACTGTTGATCTTTGGATTGTGGGTGTGGGCCCCACACTGGATATAGAGATTACTTAAAAATAAGAAAAAAAAAATTTTTAAAAAGAAACAGTGAAGTCTTAAAACAGGGTGTTTTGAATTTGTTTTCAGCCCTCTTGTTCAGGGGCACTGATGGAAGGGATACATCCTAATGTGAATATTGGCAGCTGTCAGTTGCTCAAGAGCTTGACTTGTAGTTTGTGAATAACTACATGTTAATCCTATTATTCCTATTTTAATCCTATTATTCTTGAATCTTTCTTCTCTTTTTAACCTGAGCGTCATATAACATAAAATGATTCTGACCTTCTGTGTTATTTCTCTATTAGCAGATTTGTTGAGTAGTTTGGTGAATTTAAAAGGGTTGCGGTTAAAATGGTTTCTCAGTCTTTTTTGAAATTACTTTTTGTACTTTGTATTATGAAATGAAAGTGTAGTATAATAATGCTGGGATTTAAAGCAGACACTCCATGCAAGATTTCTGAGGATGATGTCCTGGCTCCCCACTTCCCAGTTTGTGGCTTTGGGTACATTTCTTAGACTTTGTGTGCCTCAGTTTCCACATTACTGAACTGTTCATAATAATGAAACCTACATCTTGAGTGGTTTTGAAGATTACATAAGTAATATGTGTAAAGCCCATAAATTATTATACATACCATGAATATACTTATGTATTTGGCATGCTCCTTTCTCTGCAGGTTTGATATTCCCATCAAATCCTTTGGTTTATTTTCAGAGCATTTGCATGGTTTTTGACAGTGCTTTCCAAAAATATGATAGTGGTTGTCAAGTGAAAGAATGTACTGATGTCCTAAGGCCTTCTGATTAGTTTGTTGTGTTTTGTTTCAGAGAAAGGGGCGGTAGACTAATTGAAAGAATGCCAGGTGTTGGAAGTCTTGGTCTTTGCCACTTATTTGTAGGGACCTTGGTCAAGTCATCCGATCCCTCTGATTCTCAATTTTCCCTCCTATAAAATGAAAGCACTTGTTTAGATGATTTCTAAGGTTTCTCTACATCTAAAATTCTGTTCTGTTTGTCGATACGCAGTTTCTTCAGTTTGGATACAAATGCCACCACATGCCATTTGCTTTTCGAAATGATCAGTTACTGTGGTGTTTTCTGCATACGGAATAAGGTCTCCGTATTTGGTCCGAGTCTGAATATTGGGCCTTTTCAGAATCTTTGAAGGAGGAAAGTGTGTACGGTGCACATCTTTGAGAGGACTAGATTTTTTTTTTAAGATTTTATTTATTTATTTGACAGATAGAACACAAGCAGGGGGATGGGCAGGCAGAGGGAGAAGCAAACTGCCTATTGAGCAGGGAGCCCGACGTGGGACTCGATCCCAGGACCCTGAGATCATGACCTGACCTGAAGGCAGAGGCTTAACCCACTGAGCCACCCAGGCACCCCAGGAGTAGATTTTTGAAAAGGGGTATGTTTTAAGATTTTTGACCCTAGGAGCACCTGGGTGGCTCAGTGGGTTAAAGCCTCTGCCTTCGGCTCAGGTCATGATCCCAGGACCCTGGGATCGAGCCCCGCATCGGGCTCTCTGCTTGCTGGGGAGCCTGCTTCCTCCTCTCTCTCTCTGCCTGCCTCTCTGCCTGCTTGTGATCTCTCTCTGTCAAATAAATAAATAAAATCTTAAAAAAAAAAAAAAAAGATTTTTGACCCTAAAAAAAAAAAAAAAGATTTTTGACCCTAAAGCCAAAGGGATGCTTTGTCTATGGATCATTTGGTTGCCAGTACCCACAGTGCACTGCCAGCCCACAGTGATTTGAGCTGGAAACACTTGAGTTTTATCTCTAGAAATCAGAAGCAAATGCTTTCTGAGAAGTAAGCTTCTCCTAACTCTTATTGATAAGTGAGGAGAGACATTTCTGCTTTAAATGATCTCTATCTTTCCTTATTGGCTAAGTTGTCTTAGCTATCACAAGGAGACGGTTGACAAGAAAAAAGTTTAAATAATTGTTTTATGATTGTTAGGTTGCTTAATCATCAAGAATGTTTATTGTTTGCTGTTTTCTTGCTTTACAAAATATTCTTCAGTTCATCATTATTATCCTTTGGGGTGTACTAAAAACAATAATCAATTAGAAAACCCCAGGGATAAAATAAATTCTGGGACACATTCATTATTTTTTAAAAAGTCATTCATTACTTTTAAAAGGAGTCATTGTGCCTGATTTGTTTAATTTTCTTCTATGATAAAATGAAAGGCCAGAGGATAGAAGAAAGGGGCAATCCTTACCGCAGTCCAACCTCTCAAATATTCCCAAAGTATTGTTTGAGTGAGATAAGAATGGAAGCAACTATCTATCATAAAGGTAGAAAAATGTGGTGAATGTCATGCTAAAATATTTGGTAAATAAATTAGTTTCCCGGTTTATTTCTAAAGAGTCATTATCGATAACTTAGTATCATTTAATTTTAATTGATGTCCCAGAGATTAATGTCTTGGGCTTTATTGATCCAAGGGAAAGAATTAAGAATTTATTTATCAGATTTTCAAATTATCTCACTTTTAAAAAAAGATTTTATTTTGTGTATTTATTTGAGAGAGAGAGAGACGGAAAGAGTGGGGAGGTGGGGGAGGAGAAGAAAATGAAGAGTTACAAGTAGACTCCCTGCTGAGCACAGAGCCAGATACAGGACTCAGTGTCATGACCCTGAGATCATGACCTGATCCGAAATCCAAAGTTGGACGCCTAACTGACTGAGCCCCCCAGGCATCCCTAAGTCATCTCGCATTTGATCATATTGTTAATGCTTAGAATGTAGGAATGGAAGTAAGGTAAAGTTGATAAGGTAGGGAGACACAGAACATGTCTTAGTTGCCATACTGCACTTTTGTGAACTACTAGGCCACTGCAGAGTAGAGTGAGGAATAAAACCAAACAGATCAAAAAGGGCTGCGTAGATAATTGATTTTAAAAAGAAAAGACCATTTTGATGGTCATGTTTAATAATTAGTGAACTGAAAACCAACAGTTTAGTATACAAAACCTCTTCCTAGATGTGCATCTTCCTAGAGTGCCTATGTTATTTTTTTAAAATACTGTAACAATTTCTCAAGTCTTATATTGCATTTTATTAATCCTAAGGCACACATTCCCCGCCTTCCACCCGCAACATTTTGATACATCTAAAATGGGGCTACTAGAGCTTATAGCTCTATTGGTAGTTTTTTCCCCCTTTGTGGTACATAATCTAATGTTGATTTTTAAAATCATTGGTATCTTAAATTCAGTGAAATGAGGTTTGAGGGGAAAATATGTAAATAATATAAAACCGTATAGGATGAAAAATTGGTTTTCCTTAACAAACTCCCACCCTATTCCCTTCTCCACAGGTAGCTGTTTTTAACAATTCACTGGGTATCCACTCAGATTTTTTCCTCTTCATTGACAAACATGGATATTTAGAAAAACGTACTTAAAAATGCACATCTCATATTTGTAATTTTAAAAAGCATGAATAAGAACATAATAAATATTATCCTGTAACTTTTTTTTTCTTCACCAGAAAATGTACCATGGACGTTTTTTCCATATCAGTTTATTCTTTTTCACAAACCGGGTGACATAATGACTGTGTGGCGTGGATTTGCCATAACAAATTTAGCCCACTGGTAGATATAGAATATTTCCTGTTTTTCAATCCTGTAGATAAATGCTACAGTTAACATTCTTATATGGAAATCTACACATGGAGCATTTCTCCAGAATAGCCTTCTGGAAGTGGAATTGCTGAGTTAAATGATTAGCACATTTAAAAATATATACATGTATATGTACATATGATATATATGTATGATTTATATATGTATATGATGCATACGATATATATGTGTGTGTGTGTATATATATATGGCTTGGTGTGTATTATGAAATGTTTTACATTAAAACAAACATCCTTTTGTGATTGAGACTAAAGGAAATTAGCTCAAAATGAAATATAAGACTTTGAGGAAGTTTCTTGGTTGTGGGAAGCAGCTTTGGGCTATGGCCTCCAGGTTTAATAAGAAGAATTTTTTCTACTCTCTGTTATAAGAATTGGGTTTTTGAAAACCCACAAAAACTTGTGAAGTTCACCCCTCTTTATTTTATAAATGGAAAAACTGAGGCCCAAAGAGGTTGGCAACTTGTGCAGAATGACCCAGACAATTTATGGTGGAACTGGACCTAGAACCCTCCTCAAGTCTCTAACCAGAGCCCTGTTCTTTTCATGATGCCAAATGCAAGGGTTTATAACCTAAAAAAACTGGAATAATGCATGGAAGGCTGGTAGAGTTGTGTTATTTGCATGACAGCTTACAAAGCAGTTAGGAGTTGGGAGAATTTCCAAAACAGGGAACAGATTGCTCTCTGACCCCAGTGGTGAGACCTTTATCTACTTGAAATCCAGATTAGAGTCCCAATGTCTTTCAAGCTTTCTTATTTGATATTACTTTCTGATATGGTTCAAAGTCCCCAGTTTGATGGATTGAAATGACAACACATCCATAAAACTTAAAGAACATAAAAGCTCAGTAAATGTCAGAAAGAGGTTTTGTGTTTTAGGGAAATATTAGAATTCTCATTATTTGTATGCAGGTCTTGGTGGCAGTTGCACATAGTTGCTACATTTGGCCTTAGCCAAGAGTACCAGAGTTCTATTTTTATTGTTTTTCTCATTTTCAGTTCATCTCCATGAGCTTCCAATTCAGGGAAACATTTGTATGATTTAATAGTGACATTTTTAAAAGTAAAAGGGATAGGAATATTTGTAAAAGGTCAAAAGGACTCCCAAGTTATGAGTGGGGTTCCATCAGAATCAATCAGAATCCCTACAAAAAACCAGCATCCTCAAATTAGGATAACTTGAGAGGTTTACCAAATAGCAGAGGTGTAGGTAGGATAGAAGGAAGCCCCAAGGGATACCACAGGACTCCCAGGGCTGGTAACTGCAGAACTGTTACCACCCTTAGGCCCAACAGGACCAAGAAAGGGCAAAAGCATGGTTATGGGAACGTGGGAGGGCTGAGTTCTGGCAGTAAGGCTACCTTGAGATGGATGCAGTCTTCCTTGGGGAACAATATAAGCAACCTACAGACATCCTACAGGGAGGAAGCCAAGGCATGTATACTCCATTATTATTCTTTTCCCTTACTCTGATCTGTGCTAGGGTCTGATTGGCCAAGCACAACCAGAAGCCAGAGAGCAGAGCTTATAGGTCAGCAATACAGTACAAAAGCAGAGTGGGCTGTGGGTTGGATGTAGAGTGACCTAGGGAGGTAAATGGATGTTGGTTTCACCCACATCACTAATGGGCCCTATCTGATGTATATTGGTGTCAGTAGATGATAGATGAAACCATGTAATATGAAGGCATTCCTAGAACACACTTTTGAAGATGTTAGTGAAGTTCTGAAGGAGCTGCTGTTGGTCATTTCCACTGGAGGTGTATGTTAGCTTTCATATGTCACTAGTTCCACTACAAATGGTGACCTGGATTTTAATTCCTGTATTGTTTTTTATTAAATTTAGTTTTATATTTTTAGAGATTATTTGTTAGAGAGAGAGCAGGGAGAAGAGCAAAGGGAGGGAGACAAGCAGGCTCCATGCTGAGTGCAAAGCCTGATGCGGGGCTCAATCTAATGACCCCAAAATTATGACCTGAACCAAAATCAAGAGTTGGACACTCAACTGATTGAGCTACACAGGTGCCCCTGTACTGTTTTTTTAAAATTATTGTTAAGATTTGGAGTACTTCCACAAGGTCTAGAAATGGGATAAAATAAAGGGTTTAAATGTTAGTGTTGTGGAGAAAGCTTGATAAGCTAAGCTTTGTGGGCTTCCATGATTGCCTTCAAATTTACAGAGGTCTCTGCTGATACTGGGCAGACAGAGAAGAGCATGTATCAGACCAGCTTGTGGCTCAGCTGTGCTCCACTGTCATGACCAGACTAAAATAATTCTTAGGATTTCTCCTAAAGTCATATAGTGGTTCCCACTACGGAAAACAGTGGGAGGATTGGTGGGAGTAAGGATTAATGTCATGAGATTTTACAGTTCTGACAACAGCCTCCTTATTTTTTTTTTTAAAGATTTTATTTATTTATTTTGACAGATAGAGATCACAAGCAGTCAGAGAGGCAGGCAGGGAGAGAGAGGAGGAAGCAGACTCTCTGTGGATCAGAGAGCCTGACGTGGGGCTCGATCTCAGGACCCTGGGATCATGACCCGAGCCAAAGGCAGAGGCTTTAAACCACTGAGCCACCCAGGCGCCCCAACAGCCTCCTTATTAAAAATATATGGACTATGTGGGAGTAGGAAAGTCAAGAGGAATGTCTCTTCTACAGTGTTGGAAGCATAACTTGTTTTGGAAGGTGAATGAAGCCCTTGGAAAATATTAACTTGGAGGTCAGACCTTGCCATTTTTAGTAAAGCTAAGCAGACCTTGGGTGTTTCTGTTAAAAAGTCAGTGATGACTGGTTGCTTTTTATGCAGTGTGTAAAATTTGTAAGAATCCATTGAACTGTACACTTTGGATACGTGCAAGTTTCTGTATGTGTGTTCTATACTTCAGTTAGAAATTTGGGGAGTCTCTTTTTGGGAAAACAAATGTTACTAGTGGGATTCTGGGAGTTGGGATTAAGATTAGGAAGGATATAATAAAGATTCTTGCTTCTGATAGTTAGAACTTGTGAAGTGTAGAAGGCAGTAGATTCATACTCTGACTATGTGCTGGAGTCCTGAGTTAGAAAGAGCACTAATTCTTGACCAGCGGGCTAAGGATGGGACACATGAGTCATCACTGGGAGGTGGGAAAACCATATCCTTCCAGCACCCGGACCGGAAGGCTCTCATTGGTTGAGGCTCATCTTGGCCTTTTGCTTCCTGCCCTCTCTGGGACAGGTCACTATAGTGGTGGTTACACACCTGTGTGTGGCAGATGCCTCACTTCTCTGAAAACCATGATTTTTAAGTTGAGGAAGACTCTGGGAAGTAGATTTTCTACTCGCCTGTCTGCAGGGTCAGAGCCAAACTGTTCGCAGGAGTGAGAACTGGTCCTTCTGCTTGCAGAACCATGCCAGTGCCTCTGCAGAGAGCCAGTTCTGGTGACAGGGAATAAAATGATGATTGCTAGGAGTCTTGGTTGAGGTTTATTGAACTAAGCCTCAGACGTTTGCTCCTGGAAGACTGTGTTTTTGGTACGTGGTTGTACAAAGTCAATAGAGAAGTACTGAGTAAGTCTCTAAGTATATGTAAGGAGCGAGATTAAAGCCAAGCTAGCACACATATTATATGCACACTGGTTGAATGTTTTCATTTTCAAAATCTACCTGCTTGTAAAATAACATATGTTATTTTTAGAGATTGGTTTCTTATATTATTTTTATAACTCTAATTCTAAATTATTATTAGCATGGAGCATAGTCTTACAAGAAGGGCAAGGTGGGTCTTATAACTGAAGTACACTATTACCATTTGTTGTTATAGATGCTTTCATTAGTGGTAGTTTGTGAACAGTATGTGTGTGAGAGAGAGAGAGATAAACTCCTTGGATCAAAGCTATAATATAAAGAACTATGCAAGATAAAACCCCGAGGATTTTATTAGAATTGAATAGTAGGGGCGCCTGGGTGGCTAAGTGGGTTAAAGCCACTGCCTTCAGCTCAGGTCATGATCCCAGAGTCATGGGATCGAGCCCCGCATCGGGCTTTCTGCTCTGCAGACAGCCTGCTTCCTCCTCTCTCTCTCTCTGCCTCTCTGCCTACCTGTGATCTCTGTCAGATGGATTAATAAAATCTTAAAAAAAAAAAAAGAATTGAATAGTAGATTGATAAATATGTATTGTTTTGCCCTGGTTTTGAAATATACACTGATATAAAGGTAACTAAAAAGAGGTTGTTCATGCTACATTCCAAACTTAGTATAAATTATCCAAAAAGCATTTAAAAGAAGGAAAAATAGAGAAGAATATAAATAAGGTAGAAAAAGGACAAGGAAATGCATAACCTAGATTCTGTGAAAGTTTTTATTCATATCCCTTCTAACTAAAATATGTTCTGGCTGTAAGATGTGCAACTAGTTGTCAGATTTTTCACTGGAGTGTTGCATTTACATAGAGAAGCTGGCTTTCAAATGCCATCCAGCAGCCAACTCAAATACTGAAGATTTGTCTAACTCAGTGACTAGTTTAGTAAGAAGATATCTTGAGGACGTTGAGGGGGAGGGCACACATCAGATACCTTGTTCTGGAAACTCAGCCAGAATTCCCTCAGTTGTGATCTGATTCTTAGATTATTTGAGTTTTCAGTTCCGAATCTAGGGTTTTTAAAGATGCTGTGAGCACAAAACTTCACTTTTGCATGCTTAATGGGAGACGGATCGTTTCAAAGCTCCAGAATGACTTCCTGGAGGAAACTTGAGGATATTCAGTAGACTCTGGCTATAAACTGTGAGCATTTCTGAGAAGCGTAAGAAGTGCCCATTATCCCATAAGCATTTAGGGAGAAATGTTTATGGAAACATTTCTTGATATACTGGTTGAACCTTCCTCTGGGTCCTGAGTCTCCAAGGAAGCTTTGGACCTTTGTGCTATGCTGAGGACAGATCAGACACTGATAGGCATTCCTTCTCATTGTACCTACTTTTCAGTTTCAAGGAGCCCTTTTTTTGGGGGTGGGTGTAGTTCATACATGGTGTTTGGCAGAGCACAGTATGAGGGAAATTATTTGCAGTAGGTAATTAGGAGCTGTTGAAAGATTTTTAAACTGGAGAGGTGTGATCAGATACCTATCGGTCAGAGTGGAAGATGGATTCGAGGAGGGAGAATTCAGGCAGGGAGTCCAATTAGAAAGCTCTTGAAACAGTGCAGGTGTGAGGTGGCGTAGGCCTCAAGTAGGGCAGTAGCAGTGGGAATAGAGAGGGGGAGGTGAACTTAGAAATATTTAAGTCATCGATGCAGCAGGTTTCATGACTAATTAGCTCAGGAAGGGAAGGGAGTCTGGAACGAGCCCCTCCACGTCTGGCTTGGGTGGCTGACGGGGTGTTGGTGCCGCTGAGATTGGCAAACTAGGCCATTTCTTCTGATGGCTTTTTTTTTTTTTTTACTTTATTTAAGCTTTATTTAAACATATGATGTAACCCCACCACCCTCACCCAGCAATTGCACTACTGGGTATTTATCTTCTGATGGCTTTTGAACTGACCCAGGGGAGCTCAGGTTAGAAGCAGGGTCCAGGTTCTGAAGTTTTCA
>ML104548.1:0-19834 GCA_003697995.1 Taxidea taxus jeffersonii | reverse complement strand
AATTGCACTATTAGGTATTTACACAAAGGATACAAAAATACGGATCCAAAGGGGCACACACATGCTGATGTTTACAGCAGCATTATCAACAATAGCCAAACTATAGAAGGAGCCCAAGTGCCCACTAACAGATAAATGGGTAAAGAAGATGTGGGAGGGGTACCTGGGTGGCTCAGTGGGTTAAAGCCTCTGCCTTCGGCTCAGGTCATGATCCCAGAGTCCTGGGATCGAGCCCTGTATCGGGCTCTCTGCTCAGCAGGGAGCCTGCTTCCTCCTCTCTCTGCCTGCTTCTCTGCCTACTTGTGATCTCCATCTGTGAAATAAATAAAAATTTTTTAAAAATCTTAAAAAAAATAAGATGTGGGAAATATATATATATATACATATATATGTATATATATATATATATATATATATGACTATTGCTCGGCCATCAAAAAGAATGGAATCTCACCCTTTTCAGTGACGTGGGTGGAGCTAGAGTGTATAATGCTAAGTGAATAAGTCACAGAAAGACAGATACCATACGATCTCACTCATATGTGGAATTTAAGAAGGAAAACAGATAAAGATATGGGGGAGAAAGAGAGAGGGAAACAAACTATAAGAGACTCAGTGATAGAGAACAAACTGAGGGTTAATGGAAGGAGGTGGGGGTGGGGAATGGGCTGGATGGGTGATGGGCATTAAAGAGGGCACTTGTGATGAGCACTGGGTGTTGTATATAAGTGACGATTCACTGAATTCTACTCCTGAAACCAATATTGCACTGTATGTTAGCTAAGTGAAATTTAAACTAAAAAGATATATAATAGTCTTATTGAGCTATCACTTACATACCATACAATTCACCATTTAAAATGTACAGTTCAGTGGTTTTAGTATATTTGCAGAATTGTGCACAGTTTCAGAACATTTTAATCACCAGAAAGAAATCGCTCACACATTACCAGTCATTCCCATTTCCCGCCAATGTTCTCAGCCCTGGGCTGTCTCTGTGGATTGACCTGTTCTGGATATTTTGTACCTATGGAATCCGTGGCCTTTTGTGACTGGCTTCTTTTGCTTAACATAGTATTTTCAGTCTTCTGTTATAGCATGTATCAGCATTTCATTTCTTTTTATTGCCACATAATATCCTGTTGTATGGATATAACATTTTATTTATCTACCTGCTGATGGAAATTTGGGTTGTTCTCACTTTCTGGCAGTTGCTATGAACATTGGTGACAAGTTTGTGTGTGTACATGGAACTTAACAGTTTCTTGACCACCTTAAAATGTAAGCCATTTTTAATCATTTGAGATATACTAAAGATATATGGAAGAATCAAGGTATTATAGAGTCCTACTCCCCTGACCTAGATGGCCATATCTCAGCCATTTCCATGTAACCCTGCTCTAGTCAGTGTGATTCTCTCAGAGTTGTATGAGTAAACAGTGCTCGATCTCAAGTACAAGAACTGTGGACACCATCCCCTCCTTTTGGAGAGCTCTTTTCTGCACACCCCTTTATAGCTTTTGTACTGTACGAGGTCCAATTCTTATTCTACTTTGTGAGGCTGTTCCCAGCATTTCCAAATCTTCTGAATTCAAATAGCAACATCTACCCCGCTCACTGGGTATTAACTTCCTGGCACTGTGTATGGCTGGTTCACTATTCCATGTGTCCATGTCTTATCTCTACATACATAAAGTGCTGGCAGGCTAGGACCAAGTCCCTTCATTCTTTTGTACCTCCCTTGCTTTAACCCCAGCTACACCAGGGGTAAGAGAGAAATTGATACTGAATCAGTGAATGGGTGCTATAGCTCAAAGCTTCCATGACATTGATGTTCTCAGTGCCTAGTAAAATAGGACTGGATTGCACCAACCAGTGAGAAAATGATGAGAGTCATCAATTAAACCAGGTGCAGCTCTGAAATAGTGAGGGGCTCATTTAAAGAGCTGCTGACTTGTCACAGAAAATGCTGAAAGGCATTCTGTGTAGAAATAATCCTGTCTGAACATCATATATTCTCTTCATTTCTTTGCAAGGACATGTTCAGGGACATTGTCTTGAAAATAAGATCCTTGCAACTTCCTCTCTTTTATTTCCAAGCTCAGATAATAATTTAGCAACTCTATCATTATAGAGCCATTATGTCTGTGATGGTCAAATCCAAAATTTCTATGACTTCACAAATGAGGTCAGTTGAGTGAGCCCCGCATAAATGGACCTTCTTATGTTAATCTATAAATCCAAATGAAAATGAAAAAAAGTTACAGGAAATCCAACAGAAAGTTAGAATAATTTGAAACAGAACAAGGATATTTTAGTTTTTCCTGCACTTGGCAATGAAAATTTGAACCATTTTCCTATAAAATCCACTCCTCAGGTATTTCTCTATAGATGAGAGTATTAAACAAATTATCCCAGTTCTTTTTTTACCTGTTGATTATGAAAAGGTCCATGGAAATAATTCTGCTGAAATAAAGTTACTCTATCAGTTCATAGCCTTATTTTTTGTGTGACATTGGCAAGAACTCTAGGGACTAGGGTGGCAGCTGTTAGTCATTGCTACCCTGGGACTTACTACTTTGGGCCATCCTGATTTAGGTGAAACAATGGTAGATTCCTTCAGCAGGATGTGTCCCTTGGATCCTCAGGCTCATTCATGTAAAGACCAGGTCATCTGGGCGACTGGCTTCCTTAAGTTCCTACTGTGCAAAATTAAGGCATCACCTTAATCTTAGACCCATCTATTCGTGCCCTTTGTGCAGGGCCAGTAAGTAAATCAGAGTGTTACTAAAGAATTATTTACAGACATGCTTTTTTTGTGAGCATCTAAACAAAGAGGTAGTACCTGTGCATATCTGACACCATACTAGGGTAGTACCTCTTCTTAGAGGAATAGAAATAGATGTGCCCAATATGAAAATGCTTAGTGAAGTCAAGAGGACCAGATTTGTGTTTATGAAACAACCAGGAGGGACCACAAAATAATGGGTTGAGCTTTATTTTTGCAAAAAGAATTGGATTCATCACAGTAGTTGCCATTTACAAACTGTTGGGATTTGGACAAATTGTTTACCTCCCTGAATCTTATCTCCTCATTCATATGACGAGGATAATAATATCCTTACATGGCTATTGTGGTGATGAAGTCAATTTGGAGAACATATGTAAAGAGCTAAATAAAGTTCCTTGATACAGAGTAGCTTAATGAAGTTTAAATATTATTATTATTAATTAGAAGACAGCTTAGGACGACTAAAATCAGGTTTAGGAGGTTTGGTACAGAGTCTAAACCCAAAAGGAATTGGGAATCGTAGAAAGGCTTTGGAGGCATGGGATTCATCTGTATAATTTCATAAAAGGGATATTGTTTAAGCAGACCACTGTAACCATAATAATAGTTACCATGCGTTGTGGGCCAGAATTGTTCTAAGTGCTCTACATGGATTCCTTCCATTAATTTTCACAATTACCTTATGATGCAGATACTTTTGCCATTCATCTTCTAGGCATAGAAAATTTTAAGTGATTTGTCCAAGGTCATGGTAAATGGTAGAGCCAGGATTCGAATCCAAGTGTCTGAATCAGAGCCTCTTTCTGAAATGGGGAAGCAAGGGGTTAGGGTGGCTAGATGGATGTTTTCCGGGGGTGGGGTTCATGCAGATCAAATGAAGAAACAGAACAACAGGAGAAAGAATAAGCAAGCACTAGCAGACCAATACAGAGGGAGACATGCTAGTGATTGGGCATGGCCTTGGGACCCAAGCATCCCGACTGATCTGTAGGCAGCAGGGAGGTGGAGCCCCTCAAGGGGAGCTTCCTTTGCACCTGGAGGAGTCCTGGGAACATGGTGGTCTCACGCTGCTGCATCTCTTCCCTGTTTGACTTCCTAGTGATGATGCCTGAGCCTCTTAATGTACATTTCCTGTGTCAGGACAGAATCTTTCATCTCAGCTGAGGCGTCTCCATTTTCTTAAGTTTAGGGCAAAAATTGCATTGCAGTACCCCGTGTAATATGCACTTTCCGCTCTAAACATACCCTGTCCTCTCTTCTTCACGAGCCATGCACTCACTCATCCATGGATGTGTTCAGCCAGGTCTGCAGCCTTGAAGACTGTGCTTGCAAAACGCTGAGCAAAGCCAGAAGACGTTTTTCATCCTTCTCACACAATTCCTTGAAATTTACCCTCTATTCCTAGGAATATAAATGTTTCAAGTGTTTTTGAGAGCAATGCCAGAATGTGAATCAACTACATCACTAAACATGCTGTTAGCGCAGCTGACACCCACCCTCCCCATAGCAATCCTTTTTTCAATGAAGACATCAGGGCATTGATTTGCATTCTGGTGCACACTCCTATTTCCTTTGGGGGCAGCCTTAAAGTAAGGCTTTGGGGGTAAGCTGCTTGGAGGTCCTTTTTTTCGGAGCAAATTATTAGTTTTAAATATACCTCATGCATATTTACACTTCCTATGGGCTTTCTTTTTAAGTGTCTGGGAAACAGGATCCTTTTTGCCATCCTCCTGGGAGATCACCTGTCTACAGAAGCAAGGTATGGTAAGGGGACAGGAGAAAGAGGAGGCTCCCAGGCAAGGGGAACCTTCAAAGATCTTTTCCATTTTCCAGCCTGTGCTTGCCCTCATCTGGGTTTTACTTAGAGCTGTAAGAGGGGTCTGTGTTTTACAGAAGCAGTGATGCCCAGAATCCTGTTTCTACTTTCTTCTTCCAAAGAACGATCACTTTCCATTGAAGGCTTACTATGAACCCTGGGTTATCTGAGGGCTGGTTCATGTGTTACTTGCACAGCACACAGATGGGGCCTACCTGGTGTCCACTCTGCTTGGATTGCTTATTTCAGTACTTATTCTGGTTAGCTGGCCTTGATATCATACCAGTCATCAAACATTTGAATATTGCCCTGCACTTTCTGAGTATGTCACATGACATTTGTCATTTAGTTCTCCCAAGAGCAGGTGAGATAGGTTTTATCATCCCTATTTTACAGATGAAGAAACAGAAGCACAGAGAGAGGTAATAACTTCTGGTGGTCACACAGTATCCACATACGTATCCAGAACCTCTGGGCCTTCCTAGTGCAATGCTGTTTTCCAAGCTCTAGAAAGTCCTTTTTCAGTTCTCAGTGAGCCCAAGTCATGTGGTGCTGCGTTGTTTACTAGATGAGGTCTCTCAGAATGCCTCCTTCCCAGAGGCGGGAGGAGGGAGGTTAATCAGCTTCCTTGTGCACAGCACCCTAGCTTCCTCATGAGTTTTCTTCGTAGGGAGTAACAGGCATAGCCACAGCAGAAGCCAAACTGTAGTCCGCAAGCATCTGTCGAGCCCCTCTCACTGCGGTCTGCTGCCCGTGTTTGTGGGATGGGGCTTAGTGTTCTTCCCATGCATGGACTTCACCTTGTTGTCCTGATTTGTGGTACGCATTGCATTCTCTTCAACTATCAGATTCTGCCATTTGAAGGAGCAAACTGAAACCTGTGCTCGCTGACCTCCCTAGTTCGGCCAGCTCCTCTGAACTCTCAGCATCCGTAAGGGAAATTGAAAAATGTCGTCCCCTGTGCTGGGTGCCAGCTCCGGAGGGCCTGCTCTGGCCAACTCCAGCCTATAACGCTTCAGTCACCAGGAGACTGATTAGAGGGGAGGAAGGTGGAAGAGGAGGGAGAGTGACATTGGGTTTGAAAACAGTTTTTAAAAATTGAGGTGAAATTCACGTACCATAAAACTCACCATTTTAAGGTGAACGATTCAGTGGCATGTAGTCCATTCATAATCTCATGTAACTACCACGTCTGTCTAGCTGCAGAGCATTTTCATCATTCCAGAGAAAACCTGGTATCCATTAAGCAATTACTCCCCACTCCTCCTCCCTCTTCCCACCCTGAGCATCCAGTCTCTCTGTTTCTGTGGACCTACTTATTTGGATATGTCATACACATGGAGCCATAAAATATATGACCTGGCTTCTTTCACTTTGGCATGATGTTTCTGAGATTCATCCATATTATGTCAGTACTTCATTTTTATGGCTAAATAATATTCCATCGTATGGATATACCATGTTCATCTGTTGATGGACATTTGGGCAATTTCCCCCTTTTGTTGCTAGGAACATTTTCATGTAAGTATTTGTTTGAATACCTCTTTTCAGTTCTAGATCCAGAAGTGGAATTGCTGGGTCAAAAGGTAATTCTAGAGTTTAGCTTTTGAGGAACTGCCAAACTGTCTGCCACAGGGTCATTGCTTTTGATGAGAACTTTATGGCAGACATCATGAAGACAGAAGAGAACATATGACTCTGTCACTGCAGAAAGTCTGTGCATCTTAAAATCAGGCCAAAAACATGCAGCAGTAGGATGTCTTCTAGAGATCAGTATTGAGCAGTAAAAAAAAAAAAAAAAGAAACTCTCTATTCCATGTATACCCATGGAATAGAGAGTTTCTTATGTCTCTGCAGTCCATCTCCCACTGGGATTATTGAGATGACCTCTTCAATGGTTGCTCTCCCTCTGCTATTGTCCATTTTCCAGTCCTTCCCTTGAAATGGTGTGCTCTCAGAATTATCTGTTAAAATGCAAACCTCATTTGTTACTCGCCTGGTTAAAATCCTTAAATGGTTCACCATGGCCTTCAGAATACATTGCAAATTTCCTTTCTGGGCACATCAGGACCTTGACCCACTGGCCCCTGCTGGGGTCTTTAGCTTCAGCTTCCCCTTCGCCTGACACTTGGCCTTACACTTGGCCACACCCCCTACTTGTGGGTCCCCAAGTGGGCAAGCTCTCACATCCCTTTTTGCCTCCGCACATGTTCTCTCCTTCGCCCACACGCTAACAGTGAATTCTCCTCAAGCTCAAACACCTTATCCTGCCAGAGTCCCTCATGACTCCTCAGTTTGAACTTTTGATACTCTCCACTATATTTTAATTACTTCCTTAGGTGTTTTACTAGACTCTGCGAGGACAGGGACTGTTACTCTGTGTAGTTTATCATGTGTCTCAAACACCTGCAGCAGTGCCTGGCACAAATGAGCTCTCAAAATAGATGTCTGAACAAAACTAGGGAAGGCAGGGTGTTAGCTAGGTCATGGATGCCTAGCCTCAAAAAAACTGCAGCCATTTATTCTATAAATTTCAAACTTACTACATAAGAACATGTGCTTACATATTGCAGGGCGGAGGTTGGGGAGCGGTGGGGAGGCTGGAGATGTGAAGGGCTTCCGGTCTTGGAGTGAATGCCTCTCTGGTCTCACGCCATTCCATGCCTATTCTGCACTGTGGCCAGGGGGCAGAGGAACTGGTATTTTCCAAATCTCTGAGGATACAAGACACTTGGCAGGAATAGCTGCTTTCATTAGTCCTATCAATTTTCGTCTGTTTTTAGGACCTTTGGGTCAGAATACATAAAGGGACATTCGAGATCAAAGTGGGAGTGGCTGTCTTCTCCTCAGCCTAAGCGTCTGCTCTTTGCTTACAAAGCACAGTTTACATAATTTGTACTTTGCAAGCAGCTGCTAGGTGTTGCCCCTACCTTATGGCTCTGCAGCCAGCCAGGAAAGGCTCACTTAGGAAATGGTGGTGTGGGGCTAGGAAGGCTTTTTAATTTCAGGTCTCTACAGAGAAAATGACAGCAGGTTCATTCCTGATTTCTCATAAGGGACTTTTAAACAGCCGATCCAAATGTGACAAATGCACTAATGACACTATTATCCATACCCACATTGTTTTATGCGTGCCCCGGACTGAAAGCCCAGGAAAGCCTCCTGGTGAACCACTGGTCTCCTAGACACCTGAGCTCCTAAGTGGAGCATGGGAATGCCCTCACCCACCTCTGGCAGCTACAGCCAGGAAAAGACTCCTTCATATACCACTTCACTGCTTTCACTGGCCTTTTTTTTCCCTTTTAAGTCTACTGCTGCTTGTTTTTGTAAACCAGGGACAGGTCAGCCAACAATTAGACATTCTCATAACGTGATTAAAATCTGATCTCCTATGTCCCTCTGCTGGGCTCTGTGTTAGGGCAGGTGTGTGCAGAAAGTGCAGGGTGGGCTCAGAAAAGGAGAGGAGAGCAGGCAAGTACTCACTCCCAATTAGAAGCCTCTACTACCAGAGTCAGAATACATCATAACTTTTTGCAAATCAGGGAATCTTCTCCTTAAGGGAGCCCTGCAGTAAATGTTTCCAGAAGCACCTTTGAAAAGCGCATCAACATTTCCAGGCCACTCGGGAACCACTTCTAAAGTTGTTTAGTTTGTGTGTGACTCAGAACCCCCGCAGCAGTGATTCTTAAGGTATGGTCCACAAACCACAGTGGAATCACCTGAAAGCTGGTTAGGAAGGCAGCTTCTGGAACTCCATTCAGGATTCACTAGGGGCAGCAAGGAGCGCCATCTTTCAAAAGCCCCGGAACCACAGTCTTGAGGGTTTAGAGAGCAGCGCCCTTTCAAAGGCAATCTCCAGGCATCTCTTGGCACACCTGCAGAGCTCCTTCCCTGTTGACTCACCTGGGTGACCCCGTCATCCAGGATGACACGACCAGCAGCACAGCTCCTGCTGCCGGCTGTAGTGAGCACTTCTGGTGATTGGATCGAATCCATTCTTTTCAGCCGCATTGCTTTTCCCCGATGACTACTCTTTCCTTCACAATCACCACACACAATGTTTTTCATCCAGTGTCTCTCTTTAGGGGATTAGACTGAAATCAAATCTCAGGCTGTGAGCACATGTCACACCAGGATTTGTGGCACAGGGCACCAGGCTTTATTCGGATTTCGTTTTCTCAAGGGCTCAGAATCACCACAGTCCTTCAGAGGCATAATCTCATTTCCATAAGGATCCAGGGAAGGGATCTTACAATTTACAACTTAACATCTTACAACCTTACAACTATGCTAAAGTACCCTGCACCTAAGGAAGGCTTCTGATAAAACAGAGAAAGAGAAACAGCATATCTCTGGGACTGTTGTCTTCTTTCTTTCTCTCCTCCTTGCTTGGCATTCCTGCCCCCTTTCTGCTTCCTTCTGCCTGCTGCCTGATGCCCCCCTAGAGTCTGGGGCTATCCAGGATACCCCCCCCCACAAGCTCCCATCTTTTTCTGACTGCTGATTGCCTGTCAGAACCTATCTATCCTGTGGCTACTGTTCTCAGCATTTTGCTAGCTAAGTTGAAGACCTAGTTGTAAAATGTTACAGAATGCTGATGGTTTAAGCTGGCCCAGCTTCTCTCTGATAACTTTTGCATCTCAGTAGCAACCTCAGTGAAGTGAACTTGTAGGAATTTGAGGCCCCTCAGGTTGAGCCCATCCCAGTTTGCCTGGGATTAACCTGCAGGTCCCAGGCACATCGCAGGTATGTTCCAGATAAACCAGGAAGACTGGTCTCTGAAGCTTCATCGGGGAGCAGTTTTATAACAACCACAGCTTTAGCGATATTAGCTGATATCTGTATGGTACTTTGTGCCAGGTGCTAATTCTAAATTCTTTACCTGTACTAACTCATTTATTCCTTTTGACAAATCTATGGATGTAGACTATCATTATCCCCATTCTGGCAAATCTATGGATGTAGACTATCATTATCCCCATTCTACACATGGGGAAACTGAGGTACAGACACATATACCCAAGTTCATGTAGGAGAGGAGGCTTTCTGGAATTCTTTAAGTTCCCAGCCACATGTCTGCTTGCTTTACCTCTGTGGAAGGCACCTGCAAGAGGTAGTACTGGGATAAAATTGCCTTTGAAACCTGAGTATTTTCTGTTATTCTCTGTGCCTTTCCTTTTGGTGAGTTTTTTGTTTGTTTGTTTGTTTTTTTAAAGATTTTTTTTTTTTTTTTGTCAGAGAGAGAGAGAGAGTGGGAGTGAGCACAGGCAGAGAGGCAGGCAGAGGCAGAGGGAGAAAGAAGCAGGCTCCCTGCCGAGCAAGGAACCCGATGTGGGACTCGATCCCAGGACGCTGGGATCATGACCTGAGCCGAAGGCAGCTGCTTAACCAACTGAGCCACCCAGGCGTCCCCTTTTGGTGAGTTTTCAGTTTGGTGGGAAAGTTGAGAAATTGTTTGAACACACAAATTCATCAAGGCCCCTGCAGAAAATTACTTGATGCTTGTAGTCTGGGTTTCTCTGTTAGTAGAACTTCCAATAAATATTGAATTTAGTCTCAGGCTCTTGACTGCAGAGCAGAAGCAAGATCTAAAGTAGGCCTGTGATGGGACACCTGGGTGGCTCAGTCGGTTAAGCTGCTGCCTTCGGCTCAGGTCATGATCCCAGGGTCCTGGGATCGAGTCCTACATCGAGTTCCTTGTTCAGCAGAGCCTGTTTTTCTCTCTCTCTCTGCTTGTGCTCTCTCTCTCTCTCTCTCTCTCTTTCTGAGAAACAAATAAATAAATAAAATATTTTTTAAAATAATAAAGTAGGCCTATGATCTAGGTGTTCATCTGCTTGGCTTGTCATGACAAAATACCACTTAAACAAGGGCAATTTATTTTCTTACAGTTCTAGAGGCTAAAGTCCAAAGTCAAGGTACCTTATTTGGTTGGTTGGTTTCTAGTTAGACTTCTCTGACTGGCTTATAAATAGCAACTTGCTCACTGTGTCCTCATGTGGCATTTTCTCTGTCCAGGGACATTCCTGATCCATCTTCCTCTTCTTCTAAGGACACTAGTCCTGTTGGATTAAGGCTCCACACTTAGGGCTTCAGTTAACCTTATTTCCCTCATTATTAAAACCTTTCTCTCCAAATATATTAGGGGTTAGGGCTTCAACATATGATTTTGTGGGGGGGACACAACTCACTGCATAACAATCCCTAAGGCAGAACTTCTGACTCTAGGGTTTCTGTCACTGGTTTGCCTCATGAGTAACAGAAAGTTCTAAAACTTCTTAAACTGGTAATTCTGTACAGTAAGCAGATAAAATGTTTCCGTTCAGTGGAGAACATGTTATAGTCTAACTCGGGCTCATCTTGCTTATGCTTAGGGTCCCCAAATCCATAACTCAGTTACCGTTGAGTACATATGTATTTGTCTAACTGGTGCTTATGGCCATCTGACATATCAAATGGTTATTGTGGAGGAATATTCTATGGGGAGCAGAGTTACTGTAGAGTGACAGAATGGGCGGCTTGTCCACTGTAAATTGCTTCTTCCACTGCTGGTGGTCTTGGCACATCCGATCTTGGACCAAGAACAGCTGTGTTTGGCACAGCTGCCCACCCCCACCCCTGCCCCTGGGATGTCTTCATAGTTTTCATGACACATGTTGTCCAGGGTCTCCTGCTCCTCTGGTCCCTCCTCTGTTACCTTTGCTGCCTTTTCTTCCACCGTGGAATCTCTTGCACTTACTCTTTCCTAAGATTTATTTTAGACCTTGATCTTTTCTCTTTTCTTGTTTTATTCCTGGAGGATGTCATCTGTTTCATGGCTTCAGCCATCATCTTCATTCTAATGTCTCCAGTCTTTAGCTCTGTCTGTGGTTTATCATCCAGTCTCTAGTATCACAGCTCCAGTTATCTACCAGATAGTTCCACTTGAGTATCGGATCCCTTCAGTTCCAGTACACAGAGTAAGCTTCGCCTTTACTCCATGTCTCTTAAGTAGCTGGTGACTAAATCCTGGCAGCTTTTCATGCATTATGTAGTACCCCATTTCCTTCTTATTCCTGTTATAATTGACCCAGTCTAGATCCTGCTGGCTTACAGCTGGATTACTGCCACAGCCCTGTTTCTGTGTGTGTGTGTGTGTGTGTGTGTGTGTGTGTGTATTTTTTTAAGGGAGGGTTGTGGGTGGGGGAGGGAAAGAGGAGAGAGACAATCCCAAACAGGCCCCACACCCAGCTTGGAGCCTAATGCAGGGCTCGATCTCACATTCTTGGGATCATGACCTGAGCTAAAATCAAGATTTGGATGCTTCAGCAACTGAGCCACCCAGGCGTCCCCCTACAGCCCCAGTTCTGACCATTCTGTGTGCTCCCTCCTATCTTCACATAGTGCTTTTACCATGTTCTCCTCCAGATCAGACCTGAGCAACTCTAAGTTTCACCTCTACCTCATTCCTTATCTCTGAATCATGGAAGCTCAGCACTGAAAGGGACCTTAGAAAGTCTAATCCCACATCTGATGATCAGTGTCCCACACAAACCATCACTCAAGAGCAATTTTTAACACTCTTAGTGACAGCTACATGTGCAAGCACATTTCCTCTTCACACACTTTAATTGCCAGAAAAGTCTTCTTCGAATAAGGTAAAATCAGAGTCTCTATAATAATTGCCCACTGGGGGATGCTTGGGTGGTTCAATCGGTTAAGTGTTGGACTCCTGGTTTTGGCTCAGGTCATGATCTCAGGGTAGTGAGATCGAGCCCTGCGTCAGGCTCCAAGCTCTAAGCTCAGCATAGAGTCTGCTTAAGTTTCTCTCTCCCTCTAAAATAAACAAACAAGTTTTTAAAAGAATAATTGTCCATTGGTCTTAGTTCTGCCCTTTTTTGGTCTACCTACCTTTAAGTATTTGCACATGGTTACCATATAGTGTCTTCCCCAAGTGATACACACCCAGTTTCTTTAAGTGATCCTCAAAAATCCTTGGCTCTCCTGATTCTTTTCTGGAGGCTTTCCTGGTTGATGCTGTACCTCCTAACATGGGATGCTTAGAACTGAACCCTGTATAGTTTTGGGGGGGAACTGACATGGTTAATATTAATTCAATAGTCAGCTAAAACCACAAACTCTTAATTATTTGTACTGTTTTTAAGTCAGGCCTCTCATAACTGTACTTGGATAGGCTTCCATGCCTTGAATTAAACACATTTATCTGTATTAAATTTTATCTTGTCCAATGTGGCCATCATTTCTGCCAGAAGAATTCTTTATGGATTTTCTATCTGTCATTCTATGTGTGAGTGTTCTCTCCCAGTGTCATGGTCAACCATAAATTTGATCATCAATGCCATTTATATCTTCATGACATTTTGGGTGGAACAGGTTTCAGAACCAGCAGCACAATACTGGGAACCATCCTCCTGCCCGATATTTGAGATATTGGTAGGCATCTTGCATTCAGACACTTGCACATTCATCTCCCTGTAACACAGTCTGTGTTTCTCCATATTGTGAGTTACTCTGTTCATTGGCTTGATGAATCCCAAATAGCGTTTCCTGTAGCCGTATCACCAAGGAAGAGCATGGATATTAGGGAGGATTCCTTGCTATCCAGCATTCATGCCATACTCAGGGTGATTTGGGGCCCTTTTCAAAATTTTTTCTGCCTAAAAACTCTCCCTTTTCACCTTTTCCTTATATTCATAATTCTCTCTTTCATGGCCAGAATAGTTCTACACCCCCCTCCAGGAAGCCAGCACTCATCTCCTTTTCATTAATTCCTGGCATTCATTCCGGCTCTGTAACACAATTTAACCCCTAACCTTATGGTGCTTTGCACTGTACATTTCGTGGTATTATATTTTATGCCCCCAAAACCTGTACTTGGGAAGTATTTGTTGGATTGATGAAGGTTATTTTTGTTGTCTTGATCAGACCCTAACCATAAACTTTCTTAAAAAAAAAAAAGATTTTATTTATCTATTTATCTATTTGACAGAGAGATCACAAGTAAGCAGAGAGGCAGGCAGAGAGAGAGGGAAGCAGGCTCCCTGCTGAGCAGAGAACCTGATGCGGGGCTCGATCCCAGTACCCTGAGATCATGACCTGAGCTGAAGGCAGAGGCTTAACCCACTGAGCCACCCAGGCGCTGCACCGTCCCCTGCCCCCAACCATAAACTTCTTGAAGGGAGGTGCTAGTCTTATGATTCTTTTTCTCCTTTTTTTTTTTTCATTAAGGGAAAATTCACATAACATAAAATCAACCATTTTAAAGTGAACAATTCAGTGCTTCTTTGGGGCTGTCAAAATGGACTAGGAAGGAGGTTGAAGAAAGTCTCTTTCCAAATTGCTCCTGATCTGGTTTCGTTCATTTTATATATTTCTGTGGAGGTACTAAATGGAAATCTACTTTCTAAGTGCTACTTGCTCATCCAGAAGAATTCTTTGTCTCATAAATAATAGCATGGGAGAGCCTAATACTTTAAGAATAAGGCTTCTTCCTTCAGTCCACAACTTAGAGTTTCCAAAAATAAAACACTGGCTATGTTTATAAATCCATTTCAGAGAATCTGGGCAATTACTCATTAGTCACAGCACACTTATGGAGGAAACCAATAGATTATTATATCAGGTTATTGTTAGAAAATGCCCTTTTGAGCATTTCTGTATGCCCAGTTCTGTGCCAAAAGATGGGTGCTACCACTATGGGGACACTAATTAAATAATACCTTCACATATCCCTCATTCTTCAGAATCACACTACCCTGAGAAACACAAGCATTTCGCAAAGGTATTTATCCCTACTTTAAATAGTTAATACCACAGAGCTCTCTCCTTGTCTTCTTTAATCTTTATACTTGTCAAAAGGATTTCTACTATAAGGATGAGTCGGATGGTAGTAGTGTTATGCCCATTTTACAGATGAAGAAATTGAGGCTCAGATAGGTTATCTTGCCTGAGGCCCAGTAGTTAGTAAATGCTGAACCTGAGAGTTAAATTTCAGCCTGTACCTCTCAATTCTTTGGACGCCTCAGAGATACTCCTAGCACTTAGATTTGCCCCAAGTCCTAAAGAATCAGTGATCAGAAATCTGGCCTCCTACTCCAGAATCCTGTTTGGGGGAAGCAAGTAGCTGAGACTTTCCATCCGCTCAACATTTATCCCTTTTCTGCCTTTTCACCTGTGTTCATGCCATTTCTCTCTTCTGGTCCCATTTATACATTTTCTATCTACATCCTACTAAAATTCAGAGGCTTCTCTTTGAAGAGATTCTTGAGATTCTAGAATCTGTGTCATGCTGTGTGGTTTGAGGTCAGCACCTTGTGTTTCACACCTCTTGTGTATAGCATAACAACTCAGAACACTATTTACGAATGTCACGTTAAATAGAAAGAGACATTCTTCTTAGGGAGAAACTGGATTCTTTTGCTTATTAATTTGCTTTTTGCTTGTGCATATGTATGTATGTATACACACACACATGTTAATGATTGCTAATCATGTAGATAAACTAGGAATCATTACTTGGGTAAATTTTATTAAGCTGGAACAATTTTTTTTCCTGGATCGATTTTAAAACTAACAAGATTATAATTTAGGAGTAAGACAGATTACCTGATAGAAAATTTCGTTTAATTCTCAACTCATCTAAGAGGCTAGGCTTTTTTATTTTAAGGAATGAATTGACATGAATGAATTTTTTCCCTTATTTGCTTCTTAATATTTTTATGGTATTTAAAAATTAACATTATTGTTATTGTTGTTGTTATTATTTTATGAAGAACTTCTGTGTCATAACATGGTGAGCTTCACCATTGTCTTGACCCGTCAGTTTTGGGGGGTAGTGAAGGGTGCTGCTAAGTGTCCTGGGCCACTGAGAAGAGGGGTTTTCACACAGGGCAGTTTGGAAGGCTCTCAGCAAATTGTTGCTCATGGGTAGTCACTTTGGTGGGCTAATTCCCAGGTGAGGTGCCCACAGCTATGAATGGAAGTGCCTCACATGCCAGAGAGAAGAGTTCAGCCTAAGCGACCCACAGTGATGACATAACTGGTCATGAATAATCCCTTGCTGGAGACTTCCAGACTTGGTCATTCGTTGAAGGAAAATCCTGGGCCCTCAGACCTGACCCCCTTCTCTGAGGCACCCTACAAAAGCCTCAAGGGCATGCCCTGGCCTATCTCCCTCTCCCCACAACTCTCAAAATCCAGGTGACTGTCATCTAGTTTCCTTTGGCCTACTCCTTGAATATCTTCCATTTGGTTCTCAAGGGTACTTAGTTCTCTCAACCAAATCCACTGCTTCAAAATAAGTGTTTTGGCTTTCAAAGCTCTTGTTTCTCTTGTAAATATTTTTAAAAATCTGTTTTTGAAGTCAGAAGTAAGGGTAGACTTTTTTTTTCCCCCCACTGCATTGTTGCTCTTTGGATGCTAGTTTTAATTTTAATTCCCCTTGAAGCAATATGGACACACTGAGGGAAAGGGCTCCAACAACTAAGGGCAAAAAAATAAAAGAAAAAGATTAGTATTTTCTCATAATATATTAGATACATCGGATTTTCTTTTTCTTTCTTTCTTTCTTTCTTCCTTTTTTTATTTTTGTTTTTTGAAAGAGAGAGCAAGAGAGCACAAGCAAGGGGCAGGGAGGAGCCGAGCAAGAGGGACAGAGAGAATCTCAAGGAGGCTCAGCGCTCCGCGCAGAGCTGGACACAGGGCTCAATCTCACAACCCTGAGATGACCTGAGCCAAAATCGAGAGTCCAGTGCTTAACTGACTGAGCCAGCCAGGCGCCCAACGTGTTTTGGATTTTCTTAAGAGTAATGTTGGGAAGTATATAGGGAAAGTATTATATCTGTTTTATAGACAAAGAGATGGGATGTGAGGAGATCTGACAAAAGTCTCAAAGTACAGCAAAGCTGAGGAAGAATCTGTTTCCTGGCCCCCAGTCCAGCTTTTCTCTCACCAGAGAGCATTGCCAGTTCTAATCCTTGACTTTTTCCATTGTACTTACCATAGTGCTGGACATCTGAGGTTGTTGTTTATAATTTGGTTACTGTCCCTTCCTTCAGATTCTCCAGATGAATGAAAATTCCAAATTATTCTTATTTTTGTGTGTGGGAGAGGAAGAGTTCAACCCTACTCATACTTCAAATGTCTTTCCTAAAAAAGTCCTTCTATTTCACTGACATTCTGACATCCGAGTAAAATTCTGAAATGATAGGAAAGGTCTAAAGTTATAGAAATCCAATGTAAAGTGAAAGTAAAAACGGATTAATTTCTAAGTACCAATTATACCTTTTGCCCATTCATACCTAAGGGGGCACATTCCATTCCTTGATAGCGTTATCTCTGCACTCAGACATGACACCACTCGGAAAGACACAGGTGAAAGGAAAACTTTGACCCGGAGGGTTTAGTATAGCCAGTCGCTGGCTAAGTTGGGTCCAAGATTTCAAAATGCTCTATCTTGTAGTCCTTCTAAAAAGAAGATGCAAATTGGGGCACCTGGGTGGCTCAGTTGGTTAAGCATCTGACTCTTGGTTTCTGCTTAGGTCATGACCTCAGGGTCATGTGATGGAGCCCTGCAGTGGCTTCACACTCAGCGGGGGGTCTGCCTCCCCTGTCCATCTGCCTTTATCCCTCCCCCACCTCGGGCACGCTCTCTCTCTCCTCTCTAAAACAAATAAATAAAATCTTAAAAAAAATAAAAAGAAGATTGCAAATATATAGCTACAAAAGAGGAAGTAAAGAGTTAAGAATGGTTTGAATAGCCTCTCCAAACTTTTCAGACAGGCAGGTGCATTCTGTATATCTATGTCCGCTGGACAAAGGACAGAGTTGTTCGGGTCACCATATTAGCATATTAAGATACTTCAAGAGAGGACCTCACACAAAACTTTTACTCTCTTTATGAACTCATATTTGCAGAAATGTGCTAGAATTTCTTTAAATCAAAGGCAGAATGTTTATTGTTCACCATTTCTGGTGCATCATGGATTCAGGGGACATGACAGCTGTCTTCAGATATTTGAATGACTGTCATGTGTGTCTAGCTTGTTCTGTGGGAGCTCAGGTATTGGATTAGAATTCATGGACAAAAATCTCGGGGAGGCAGATTTTTATAATACATAAGAGTAAAATTTCAGAACTTTCTGAAAATTGAATGAGTGTCCTCCCCAGCCCTGCAGGTTTTCAAGCAGAGATTAAAAGACCACTTAGTACTTTTTATTTTCATGGAATTTGATTCTTAAATTGGCAAGTGAATTAGTTGCTCTCTAAGATGCCCTCCAACTTCAAAATGAGGTGATCCTGTGTGTCAGTTGGAAGATAGACTTTGACATTTGACCATTACATCAGTGGCCAATTAGCAATCACCAGATATGGCACCATGATATAAGATGCCATTGTTCATTGCGAATTCTGCAAGTCACCATATATCCATTGTCTGCGGAAAAGGGTACCATGAGCAACTCCAGACATAGCATTCCCCAGACCATAGATGCCAAGATGATGCATTGATTCCTTAGAAGACCAACAAGGTTTTTTTTTCTGATTTCTGATTTGATACCATTCCATGATATCTTGTTTATCTCCTCCACATAAAAATTTACTATGTATTACACATTTACTATGTATTACACATCTATTTACTATGTATTTTTATACAAAAATACATAGTAAATAGAAATTAGCTGAGAATGTTTTCCTTCCTTTTGGGAGAACCCCTTTTGGGAGGACCTCACATCTCAGATACTTCTATTACCCTCCTCTTTCATCTCCACGTTCCTAACCAACTCTTGGGTATCTGGGAAGTGAGTTAATAGTTGAAAAGGCTTACTTAATGTCGCCTCCCAAAGGTCTTTGCATTTTTATAGGGAGTGCTAGATGATCAAGGCAAAAAAGGAACAAACCTCTAACACTTGAAAGAATAACTCACTAACAGTGGAAATTAATCCTGGGATTGGCAGAAAGAGATTTTGTGGAGGGGGGGAAGGACTGGAAGGGAGAATATCCTTCCTGTTATGTAAGTCAGTATCTAACCTAGCCACTTACAAGGCCTGCTCTGATTGGAATTTACTGAAATGTGTTAATTTTAGTGAGTTCCAAATAGGAAACTCTATGTATGTGGAACAGAACTTATTTGTTGCTGAAATTGGGTTAAAAGATAATTTGTGCCTTTCCTCTGACCACCACATGTTTCCTTTGACAAGTCCTCTTCTGATTCCTACAAAGAAAACCTTATTCAATGAGACATATAAAGACGCCAAATACACTCTCATGAAATGACCTTCGTAAATCAACTGAAGTGTCTTCGGTGATTTATGCTTTGAGAGCCAAGAGAACATTTGTAATCTTGAAACACAGCAGGGCTTTTAGAGGTTTCTAGTGCCAGTTCTTCTGATTCACATTAGACCACAGTGTCCACAGGAGGAGAACTGAATTCACACCTGATGATGTAATAGGCATCTTGTTTCCTAATGAGAGGTGGTCCAGGCCCTAGGGACTTCCCAACCACATATTACTCAGAGAGACCGATGGAAGGAGGAGAGGGCTTCACTTTTAAGTGTCAGACCTGCTCCCAGGGAGGCTCCTTTTCATCCCTGAAGGAGGCAGGTGACACACAAATGACCATAGAATTGAATACCACAGGATGTCCCAGGCACAGAACACATTAATTCACTGAGTTGAAATTAAACAGCACGATTCATCTTTAATAGTTATTTTCACAACAGGACCCAAAGCCTTTCACTATTCTTTGTGGAGTGGGAACCACTTAAACAAAATCATTTGCACAAAATTTCTTTGGAGGTCAGACTACCATTTCATGTTTCTTTGGCCAAGGTCTGTGGCCAAGATACCCTGAAGAAATGAGCAGAGGCAGAATGCACTGTGATCCCTGAATGTCCATTAGAGCCTGAACATGGCTTTTATTGCAAGGAAGCCACAGTCTTCTGTGTAATAAACAGAGTTGGCTGCTTCCCAGAATCCTTCAGTCAAGGCTTACTAACTGCATGCTGTCTGAACTTCCATCCCTTGCAAAATTAACGTGGGCTTTCTGGCACTCTGCAAAAGCTGTTTATGTTTCTGTTCAAATAGCACAGAAAAACTCATGAATTATACTTTATTCCACAACTTTAGTTTGTTATGGACCAGATTGCTTAATTGACCAAATTTAGGGAATCTATATTTTTTAATTTTTAAAATGTTTTATTTTATTTTAAAGATTGATTTATTTATAT
>RCUC01141669.1:0-84158 GCA_003697995.1 Taxidea taxus jeffersonii | reverse complement strand
GGGGGTGGTAGGCTGAGGCACAGAGAGGGCAGGAAGCAGGGAGATTAAAAAATTCAGGAGACATGTAAGGTATGACTTTGTCTCAATCCTGAGTGACACAGACCAGCTTGCAAAAGGCTTTTTTAGGAGAATTGAGGGCATTTGATTAGGGACTGCTTATTAGAGGATACCGAAGTGTTCTGTTAATTTTGTTAGTTCTGGGAAGAGCACCATGGTTATAGGGGAAATCTCCCTAATTTTTAGAGATGCATTCTTTTTTTTTTTTTTTAAAGATTTTATTTATTTAGTTGTTAGAGAGAGAGAGCGAGCACAGGCAGACAGAGTGGCAGGCAGAGGCAGAGGGAGAAGCAGGCTCCCTGCCAAGCAAGTAGCCCGATGTGGGACTCGATCCCAGGACGCTGGGATCATGACCTGAGCGGAAGGCAGCTGCTTAACCAACTGAGCCACCCAGGCGTTCCTAGAGATGCATTCTGAAGTAAATGAGGGTGAAATGACATGATGTCTGAGATTTTTACTTTGACCAAAAAGAGAGAGAGAGAGAGCAAGAAGCCTATGAATGAAGCATGGCAAATCTTGATAATTGTTGAACTGTTCTGAGTAATGGAACATAAGGGATCACCATACTGTTCTCTCTGCTTCTGTGTGTGTTTTGCAATTTTCAGGATAAAATATGTTGGTATAGAGTATGAGGGAATATTTCCTGATGAAAAGAGATAGATGATAGGTAAAATACTTAAAAAAAAAAAAAACTATTGTAGAAATAATCAAGTACACACTTGGGTATGGAGTTCAGCTCTCCTAAGACTGAGGCCAGGAGAAAGACATCACAATGAAAGGGAGGAGCACAGGGCAACGGCGGAACTGAGAAAGGTGGGAAGACACCACAGCTGGGGCTTTCAGGGAGACTGCAGAGGACTAGCCTGCTGGGTCTCATGTTGCAACTTCTGCTTCAGCTTGCTTTGACAGTGTGCTTCTCGCCAAGTACTAAGTAAAAGGAGCCTGGCATCCCTGTCCACCTTTTGAAGGTGGTGTTTAGTAAGATTTTATTTATTTATTTGTCAGAGAGAGAGAGAGAGAGACAGCACAAGCAAGGGGAGAAGCAGGCAGAAGGAGAAGCAGGCTCCCCCTGAGCAAGGAGCCTGATGGCGGGACTCCATCCCAGGACCTGGGATCCCGACCTGAGCAGAAGGCAGATGCTTAACCGACTGAGCCACCCAGGTGCCCCTGCACTCAGTGTTTATAATCTCACCCACAGATTGGCTCTCAGTTTTTAGGAGTGATTAGATTATTGAGAGAGTGTGTGTGTGTTTGCATGTGCATGTGCATGTCTGTGTATGTGTGTCTGTGGTCAGCTCCTCCTTCATCACAGTGAATATAAGTAAGGTACATCTCGTCTTTTATCCACTGGGTCAAAGACCTTTATTATAAGACCAAGAGCCAAATTTCTATTTTGTATTCCAGTTGTGCTGAATAGACATCCATCTTCAGGACAGCTAATATCCCTCAATAATTAGGAAATAAGATTTTTTTTTCAAAGAAAATGACCACACAGCTAAATCATTATACTTTCTCTAAGTACCTTTACCAGAGGATCATCAAAACATATTAAAATGCAAATAAAAACCTTTAGAGACAGGAATAAACACTGAACAAATTAGTCAGACTCAACAAACACTACATTTTCTAGCATCCTCTTCCCCTACCCCCCCACAAAGACAACCACTGATACATTTTGTTCATTAACACTAGGATTTTCCCCTGAATCATGTTCTATGGTAAATTCTGCATCCAAGTTTTCTTACCTAACATTAAATATAAATGTTTTCACTGTTCTAATTCTTCATAAACACCCATTAATGGCTGGCGAAGAGCCCCTCAAGTGGAGAGAGTAAACTTTACTTAAATTTTCCCCAACTACCGGACTTCAGGGTGTTGCCGCTGGTTCAGTAGCATAAATATGCGGTAATGAATGTCTTTAGATGTAACACAGGCTACCTAATTTGTAGATTTCCCCAGGATTAATCCTTAGAAAGTAACAAAAAGCTAAGAAAAGTCTCCTGCAGTTTACCTTAAAACAAGAAACAAAAGAATGACTTTAAAAAGGTCCCAGGGACAGGTGAGCTTGCAGGAGAAAAGGCCAGTGTGACCTTACTCTGCCACTGTGGCTCACACTCTTTGCTTGAAGAAAAACGTTCCTCGGGCTTGTTGCTTCTCGGTTGCACGTGGCATTATCCTTGATGGAGCCCTCGTCTCTTCCCCTACATGTTTCTTGCTCCGTTGCTTTTTTCACCCTGTCACAACATGAATTTGCGGTCCTGACTATTCTATTTAGAATTTCATCACTCCTTTCCTTGCTCCCACCACAGACCGCCTGCATCTCTAATGGTGCACTCCCCTCCTTCTCCCTCATGGTATAATTAGTTGTTCACATTGTGTCTGTGGAGTCTCTCTGTGTCATCTCTTGATCCCCTACAGTGCCTGGGACTGTGCTCTGCCGAGAGTAAACACTGTCAGCACATTCACTGACTTGAATCAAATTATTAACATCATTTTGTCCTTGAGCGGGTTAGCTCCCTTTCCACTGTCCTCTGCCCCACCCAGTGCTTAAAAACACTTATCTACTTAGCTTCTACACGTTTAACGAATGTGCTGTTTACATCCTTTCCTAGATAATTAATGAAGGTGTTAAATAAGACAGTGCCGAACACAGATTCCTATCCCATCCTAGGCTCAATACACTGCCATTTATCATTACACTTTTAGTCCTTCGGGCAATTTTCAATCAATTTGACATATTCAAGTCAATTTGAATTCATTTTCTGAACTAGATTTCATGAAACCTGGTATCAATTCTTCCATTAACGTCTGGATGTATTTAGAAACAATAATGCATCTAGTGTATGCTTTTGTTCATCTGTTTTCAGATTCTCAAAAAAAGAATCAATTAAGTTGGTCTAACACGAAAAGCTTTATAAATCTATGTTGTTTGTGACTCATGGATCTAATATCCCCTAGATGTTCATATATTTACTGCTCAGATGTTCTCTATGCTAACAATGTAGTTTCCTAATTTATTGATTTATTCAACAGCTCCTATGGAATACTTGCTATGGACAGGTATGGTGCTTGGAACAGGTTTAAAACGAGTTCTGTTTCAAAATTAATCACTCAGGAGCTCTTGTTCTGTGAAATATATAGGACAATGCTCTCTTAAACCATTTATTTTACTATATTTTAGCAACATTGGGGCAGGAGGAAAAGAGGAAAGAAGTCTTATTGGTAGCTAGGATAAATAGGTTCCTGGCTAATATGGGGGAAAGTAGCTAAAATAGGATGTTAGAATGAATCTGTGCTTTGATTACCTGTGTATCCCTGCAAGCAATGCTCTGGACAGTTTAGAATTCTCTCTCTCTTCCTCCCCCTTTCTCTCTCGCTATTCTTCATAGTTTCCAAAAGAGAGCGTCCATATTTTGATGAATTCATTACTACTTCCATTAACACTGGTTAACACATCATCCAAGACCTTGCCTATTTATTTGTTTTCTTCTTTTTTTTTTAATGAAACAGGTCTTCATTACTGTTTAATTATCCTTATTTATCTTCTTAAAGGCCAGTTTTAAAAAGCAGTTCAGAAGCTCAGCCATTTTGCCATCAATAGCTCAGTCATTTGAGCATAATCATTAAGCTTATCTCCCTATTCATTTAATGTGAGGCCTCCTTTATCTCTGGTATGCCTTCCTTTCTCTTCTTTATTATGTTTGTATTATTACCCTCTGCACCACTGATCACCATAAATACTTCTTGGTTGTAACTCTGGAACCTCTTTGATGATTCATGTTCTCCTGAGAGAGTCCTCCAGACAGACTTCATTAATTCTCAGGTTTCTCCTTTTCTTTTTTCTTTCCTATTTTTGTACAGTCGGAATTGTCACTTGGATATTGCTTCTGGTTTTTCCAATAAGGTCTGGGCTTTGTGGTGAAACCACGGAGTCAAGTGAGGCACCTACTCGATTTTACAAGGTGACAAGTGTTGCAGAACCCAGCTAACTTGTCAGAGACTGCTCAGGCACACCTGCTCCTGCCCCTATGGGACAGACGCCACCTTCTCAGGAAAACCCAACCCTACTCAGTACAGTACAGAACGAAGGCTAATTAACCAAGGGAGAAGGGAGATGATCTTGATCTGTCAGTTTCCCACCTCAAAATAGCACACTTGGTCACTTCTAGCAATGGTTCATCTCTTTGATACTGCAATTAGGACAACTAATTACTTCTCTCACTTATCAGTTACGCCTCAAAGACCACAAACTAAGAGAAACACTAACTTGTTTTTTGTTTCTGGGTAATATCCATGCTTATCTTTGGAAGGTATTTGGATACATTCACTCTTTCTCTTTTTATCCCTTTTTATTTGTGTGGTTTCTGAAGTTGTGGCTGTTAATTGTTAGGCTAAATTCATCACCAACTAGTTTTTGCCCTTTATTATAGCACAGAAATGCATTTTTAAGAAGATTTTATTTATTTGACAGAGAGAGAGCATGCACATGCTGGGGGGGGGGGGTGTGGGGAGAGGGAAAAGGAGAAACAGACTCCCTGCTGAGCAAGGAACCCAACTCAGGGCTCCATCTCAGGACCCTGAGATCATGACCTGAGACAAAGGCAGGCACTTAACAGACTGAGCCACCCAGATGCCCCTAGAAGTAAATTTTTTAAAATAGCAAAAATTTTAAGAAAAAGATTCATTTTAAAGAGTCGAACTAAAAAGCAGCCACAATCTAGAGAAAAAAAAGGGCTTATTACTATATTACTAAGTGCAATACAATTTGCAAATATTACATCTATCATTTCAATTATGTGCTTCTTTTAAAAAGCCTGAAATAAGACACCCATAATTATTACATAAATGTCATTTTTTCCTATCGGCTTAGCAAATGTTTGCATTTTTCTTTCAAATCTGAAACAAGATGTCAATTTATTATGTTCCTTAAAATTCATACTAAATAAACCAATCTAAATTTTTTGATCCCAAACCTGTATTTTTTTAAGTAAACTCTACTCCCAATGACTCAGACCCTAAGATCAAGAGTGCCTTGCTCTACCAACTGAGCCAGCCAAGTGCCCCTCCAAATCTGTATTCTTCACTAAGGTTATTGTGGATAGTTTGAAGATAGCTGGATTTGAAAAGATAATTTGATTTTTCCCCCTTCTGAGTTAGAGCTACTCACATATTCATACTTTTTCACTCAGGAGTAGATATAGCATTTTTCTGAGTGGGAAGAAATGAAGAAATGAATCCAGGGAAGTATAGATCTTTTTTCCCCACCACATCCTTCCCTTTGCCCACCTGGTGTCTGTGTCCATATCGCCCCAGCTTATTTCCCGTACAATTATTTTCTTCTCCTTCAGCTCTGGCACACATCCTTTCCAAGGTTCATTCCATCCCTCCCCTTCCATTTTTAGGATAATTGCCTTCTTCATCTTTAAATACCACACAAACCGCAGAAGAGTAACTTTGGGGCAGCTTCACTGGAGGAGTAAATTATTTTAAAATTACAACCATGTCTTGATAAACTACCCCACGCAAGGTACTAGATGACAAGCACCAGCTCCGGCACCTGCCTTAAACTGTCCGAACGCATTTCAGGAGAAAGACCGTCTCTTCGGGGTGAAGATAAAGGCCACAGGAAGATGAAATCAGGTTTTACTAAATGGTTAAACAAAACCAAAGGCCCGGCTTGAAGGGCCTCTTCCACAGCACACTTTCCTCTTGCCATCCACACCTTCCCTAGCCTTCCTTTTTCTCCTCATGCTGTTTTCTGTTTTTACCTTTTCCATTGTTTTGGCTTCTGCATTTCCTAAAAACCATTAGTCACCTTACCTCCTCTCAGCCTCTTTGCCTCCAACTCTCAGCATTTCACCTCTCCTGCCCTGAAGGCTGTCCAGCCTGGCCCCTGGAGCCGGGGAGGGGGGTGCTGAGGCACAAATACCTGCTTCTGGCCACTGCCAGCCAAGTGCTTCCGGGGGAGGGAGTTCTGAGGTCACCCCCTACCACTGGGCAAGCCTCCTTACAAGAGGAGACATCCTCAGCTAAACACCAGGGATGGTGAAAATCATCATCATTATTACCTCTCCAGGTACTATGGCATTAGGAAGAGACTGAGGCTCCCACCTTGGATAATGAGAAACTCAGAAATGACATAAGTTGGTAAAGCAGCATCTGCATATCATACCATCCAAAGAACTCGGGTTCTAGTTATCTCACAATGGCAGCAACAGCAGAGGTTAACCTCCAACCAAACATAGCTGCAGAGTCTAGAGATACCGTGCCTCTGCACCCCAATATCCTCGTCTTCGATGCTGCCACTCGTTGGGACCACTCCGGCTATTCTCACTATTCTAGAAAATTCTTTAAAATGGGACATTTAAAACACACTGGAACACAAGTAGATTAACAACAAAACTTCTCCATTATTCTTCCCATGCTTACTCATTCTATGATTTAAATATTTATTCCTCAAATATAGCAGTGTGTGTGTCCATATGAAATCATTAGAACACTGGACCTTCAGCTCTCCTCTGAGGGTCAAACCTGAGATTTTGTGTATATAATATTATTATAGAAAGAATAAATATTTATAAATGAACTTTTTTTTTGCTTATATACTACCACAGAGAAGAAAAAGTTTCACACTGGCTCAAACTCTGAGGAAGTTTGTGCCTTTATGTGAGGGGACTATAAAATTATTAGAGGATAGACAACAAACCCTATGAGCCTGTCACAATTCTGCCACTGAAACTGCATTATATTAAATTTTGATTCAAATAAGTAATCCATCAGCAAAGGCTTCGCAATATTGGTTCTACAAAGATTTTCAATGAATGACATTGTTCAAGTGGAATTTAACTTAAATTTTATAATAATCCTGTAGCAGTGGCATAGAAACTTCTATCCATAAATTTGAAACTTTCATAGGGTTAGTCATCATGGTATTTTGGAAATGACAAGATTAGTTTAGTCAGAAACTTCCTTCTACCATCTTTACTTGCCAACGTGCCATCTGAAAAGTTTCTTCTTTCACAAAGATGTTCTTTCTCTTCCAGGGGAGTGTGATCTTTCCGCCCTCTGAGCTCAAACTCTGAGCTCAAATTCTCACACAGCACTATTTCCAGCCTTGCTTGATTCCTCACTCCCAAGCCCTACTAGAAGCGACTGTACCAGCAACTGTAAAACTTTGCAGCCTCTGCCCCAGCTGACTGGCCAAGCACCTTCCATAGTGAGCACTAAATAAAAATCATCCGAAGAAAAACTGTAACTTCAGATCCTAACTGCAGCTCAGCCTCAGATCTGCCTCAGCCTTTAATGCAATGGGTTTCACTGTCCTCCCTACCAAACAGTACTAGTAGTCCTACAGCTCTAGTTGTATCCACATGAATTTAGATCAACAGTTCTAGAGTCATAGAACTGGAAAGGGTTCTAGATATAATTTAGCCCCACCCAATCGTTTTAAAGGGGCTAAGTGGGCTTTCGTTAGACTTGATGCTGAAATTCAGGCAACACTGGAAGTGGCTACTCTGGCCTATTTTTGCAGAATGCCCAGGTCTTGGAATCTGTTGAACCTCTAGCATTGAATGAAGAGGGATTTTAATCTAAATGAAAATCTCCAACTTGAAACTACCCTATTTTCAAGGAGGCTGAAGTTGTTAATTAGTTAAACACTTAAACTAGATATTTAATACCATCTCACTTTTCCATTCAGCTCTTCACCAAGCTGAAGCAGGCTCAAAGTTCTCTAACTATCAAAACTGTTAGTTGTCTGAAGATAACTTCTATTGCATGTTACACAAACAGAAGAATCCTAGATGCACACACACGTTGCTGGTACAAATGAGTCAACTGGTACAATCTTTCTGAAGGGCATCTAGCAATATGTTAGAAAAGATTTTTAACATGGGAACCCTCGTCAACATGTCAATGTCACTTCTAAAGATTTATTCTAAGGGAAAATTAATACAGATCTAGGAATATGATCAATTTTTATTCTTCTTTCTTTGCACCTTTGGATATATTCCAAGATTTGGTAAAATTAATTTATGTCATTTCTGCCATTGGGGGAAAAAAACTCTAATTGCCTATAAAAAATGAGGGAATTGGGGTACCTGGGTGGCTCCATCAACTAGTTAAGCATCTGCCTTTGGCTCAAGTCAAGATCCTAGGGTCCTTGGGGGAGTCTGCTTCTCCCTCCCCCACCCCCCTACTAGTGCTCTCTCTCTCTCTCTCTCTCTTAAATAAATAAATAAATAAAATCTTTTAAAAAAAAAAATGAGGGAATGGAATTGCCTGTTTACCCTCCAAAATCCCTTTAGCTCTCATACACTGGTGGACTTTTTTTTCTTTTTTTCTTTTTTTTTTTTAGGTTAAAGATTATAGAAAGGGAAACATTGTGTTTTCTGGAAAAGGCCACCAGCTTGTCACAGTAAACAGATGTTCAGAGCATTAGTTGGTGTGTGAATTTTCAAAAAACTAAAGAAGATTATATGTTTATTTAAAAATTTTTTAAAATTATTTTAAAAAAACTACAGAAGAATAAGAATCCAGCTGACCCTCTTCTTCCCATTTGGATTTCACATAATCAATAGACCTTATTGTAAGGTCTATTAAGTAAGTAAAATAAGTTCAGTAAATAAAAATACTTATTGAACACCTCCTATTTCAGCATGCACTGAGAGATATGCAGAAACAAACCTCAAGAGCATTTTCTTGGCCTTCATAACTATCAGTTCTTATAGCAATGGCATAAGCCCAAGAAAAGACCATGAATAAGAGGTAGTCATTAACTTCTAAATGCAAAATATAGGAATTTGAAAAGGGAAGGAGCTCATCCAGAACTAGATGAGAAGAAAGACTTTGCAGAGAAAGAAACATTCACACCTTGAAAAAGAGATGGAGTGTAAAGAAGCAGAGTATAGGAAAGGGCCTAGCCAAGTGTATAAATAAAGGGATCCAAGGCCTCATGCTCATGAGACATTTCAAATGTTTCACGTACAGGATCAAGCTAAAAGCCACAGCACACGAGGCCCTTCACAATCTCACCTAAACCCCTGGCTTCAATTCTCACTGACAAACTGAATTTCTCTCCATTTTCTGGTTCCTTGCCTTAGCATAGGCTGTTCCATCTGTTCTTCCCTTATTTCTCACCCCCTCAACAAACTCCTATTTTAAAGTCCAGCCCAAGTATCACCTGCCCCATGAACCTTCCTCTAGATGTCCCCAGAGTTGGCTACACTCTCTTCTGCTCCTGCTTTTATTATAGCTCCTTTCAGGGGAAGACCATGATGACTCTGCTTATGAACCCACCTCCCCCATTTGACTGTGGACTCCACAGGCATAGGGGCCACAGACTTCGTTTTGTGTTTTCCAAACTTTGCATTGGGAGTTTTGAGGACAGTGTCAAAAGAATTACTGCCAAACGAACAGAGAAGTAAATGAATGAACGAATTTAATAAAAGCGAAAACTTGGAAGACAGCGTGAAGAAAAGGCTTTACTGGTTTTGAGTGGTAGAATCCTGAAAAACAAGGGTCAGAAGGAAAGGCTGACCAGCCCAGCCCGAGAGGCACCTCGAGTCTTTCCTAACCTACAACCGCCGTCCCTGAGTCTTCATGGGATGTCTATTCTGTGTGAGGCACTGTATGAGGCAGCTCAGCAGTGGCTAAGAACACCGAGGCTAGAATCAGAGCATCTGGATTCAAACCAGCTCTCCCGCTTCCCAACTCTGTGATCTCGGACAAGTCACCCAACAAATCTCTCCAGATCTGAGTTTCCCTGGGTGTAAGATGGGTGCAACAACAGTCCCCGTCACACGGGGCTGTCAGAAGGATTACATAATGTACACGTAAGAACTATGTAACCGTTCAAATGTTGGCAAGGCACTGAGTGTAAAATGAAAGGATTTCTGCCTTATTAAGCAGAACTTTGAGAAGTTACTTTTTTTTTTCAATTCTTCCTTTATATTAAAAAATAATCTCTACACCCAATAGGGGGCTCAAACTCATCACCCAGAGATTAAGAGTCGAATGCTCCACCAACTGAGCCAGCCAGGTGCCCCCTCAATTCTTATTTAAAAATCTCTGTAGGACATCTTAAATGATTTACCTGTCCTTGAAAATACAAAGCTTCAACATAAACAAATTGTTTTTTTCAGGACTAAACACCTTGCAGCAGCTCTCCTAGTCATCATTACATACAGCTCTTCTCACCACTTGGACCAACACTAGCTTCACACAGCACCTGCGTATTTACAACAGGCTTCTATGCCTTTCACCAGGATCCTGTGAGTTACGCCCGCCAGGTGCAGTGATAGTGGCAAGACTAGGAACTCACAACTTCAGTGACCTTGGCCAGGGCTCCAGCTGTCTACCACGTGGCCTCGTGGAAGAGACAAGCTGAATACAGACTGATCTCCAGTCTCAAGCTGGAGGTTAATTTGTTACAAGTGAACATCTGATGTGTGATAATTTAGTTGTGGTTTGACTTGGACAGAAATGGAGTAGATTACCAAAAACTTGAAACCTTAATAGTTTGTGGCGGTTTTCCTGTTCAATGTTCCCCTATCTATAAATTCAGCAGTTCAGTAAATGAACAAACTTGTGTTTTGTTTTGGATTTGAAGGGGAGGGCTAATAAAGAAGGCAATTCTGGTATTTGATTGTATTTGACTCCCTAATTGTCTGATTCCAATAAATTCCAGTTCATGATATATAACCAAATCAAATAATGCATTGACAGGGCTCATCCACAGGTAGAGGGAGGCAGAGGAATGTCTGCAAACCCCGCTGGAAAGCAATTACCATTCATGGGTCAAAAACACATTTAGTTGTCCAACAATACGAATCAAAGATCAACGATATGAATCAAACCCTCAAAGATGTAATGCCCATGTTCCAAATGAGTGAAATGGATAGTCCTTTTCAGACCTGATGTTTGAACCCAGGACCCAGATTTTCCCTTGTTTCATCCAGTGGTATAATTACTGGTATCATCACTTAATAAAATATAGTTCTTAAGAGACAAAAACATGTCTTTACCTCTAAGGAATACATGGAAGTCTTTCTATTAAAATGCTAATAGAACAATAAAGTTTACCACCAAATTGCCCCATCTAAGGTTGAGGGGTAGAGCTTTAGTTTAACTCCTTTCAGAACACATTGTGTTCTGTGTACCTTTTTGTTAGTTTTATCCCACTCTATTTCTTATTATGGAGTTCACAGTAGCACAGCGTAGTTGGGAATAGACTGCGATGAACTCAAACCAGAAACAAAGCATTTCTACAAAAGAGAATGGATTGCATAGGAAAGTAAGGATCGGGACATGTTCCTTTTCTAAATGGCTTGTCACAGTACTATAGGCTTATCCAACTGATAGTATTTCTGCTGTTAAGTGAGCTTAATACCCTGCCAGTCAAGGTTTTCATTAAATAACAAATGCATATGTTTTTCTAATGCAGTCGAGGACCGTTCTAACACAGTATGTGCTAGTATGAGGCAAGGGGACCATCTGCCAATTGCCCACGTCACGGCCTGCTTTTTTGCCTGCTTTCCTGGATTCACTTGCTGCAGGTAGACAAGGCGGTTGAGGAGAAAGATGTTGAGAGAGACCTCAGTCACCCAACATGCAGGAACATAAGTATTTGCCTGCTACATCTTCCTTGTCGGGGAAAACAACACAGAGGATGAAAGCACTACAATGATTTCAGACCTGCCCCTCCTGAAACCAGCCATGCCACTGCTGTGACACACAATGACCCTTTCAAGTTGGTTGCTAAGCTAGATCGGCACCTTGGCCTTGACCCCTTTGATGGCTTGGTGCAAACTGCACAGTGCGCCAGCAACTCCAAGCGCAGCACCAGCAGGGTCTCCTTGAGCAGAAGGAACAGAGATGATGAGAAGGAGCAGCGTCCCCTGTCCCACCTCAGATGCCATCAGTGTGCTCCAGCCCTCCTCTGCTCCTTCCAAGTCAGACAGCCCTTCTTCCCACCTGTCTCAATCTCGCAGTCACACGAGAATCATTTGCTTAAAAGTTGTTAGTTGACTAAGATCAGCATGCTTTCTTTAATTGTGTTCCTTGCAGATGGTGCCCTAGAGCTGATCTCTAGACTCGAGCTCTTGGGATGTATTTTAGGACACATCTGGAAGTGGGCAAGGAGAAATGGGGAGGGGTGCAAAGTTCCATATGCAAGACGAATGAGCTTTAGAGATCACCTGTACAACATCAGGCTTATAATTAAGTATCATACACTTATATAAATTTACCAAGAGTGTAGATCTTACATTAAGGGCTCTTCCACAAAATGAAGAAAGAATATTTTTAAAGATTTTACTTATTTATTTATTTGACACACACAACACACACAGAGAAGCATAAACAGGGAAGGGGCAGAGAATCTCAAACAGACCCCATGCTGAATGTGGAGCCCTGTGTAGAGCTCTATCTCACAACCCTGAGATCATGACCTGAGGCGAAACCAAGAGTCAGATGCTCGACCAACTGAGCCACCCAGGGGCCCCCACCCCCGGAAAAAAAATAATATTTTAAAAATCTTCTTTTAAAATAAAACAAAAGGGGCGCCTAGGTGGCTCAGTGGGTTAAGCCTCTGCCTTCGGCTCAGGTCATGATCTCAGGGTGCTGGGATCGAGTCCTGCATCGGGCTCTCTGCTTGGCAGGGAGCCTGCTTCCTCCTCTTTCTCTCTGCCTACTTGTGATTTCTCTCTGTCAAATAAATAAATAAAATCTTAAAAAAAAAAAAACAAAAACAAAGGGTAGAAGGAAACTTTGGGAGGTGACAGATTAAGTTTATGGTCTTCATTGTGGTGACAGTCTCATGGGTGTATTCTTGCCTCTAAACTCATGCAGTTGTATACATTAAATATATACAGCTTTTACTATGTCAACCATACCTCAATAAAGTGGTTTTTTTTAAAAAAGGCAAAGGGAGAGCCTGGGTGGCTCAGTCGGTTAAGCATCTGACTCTTGGTTTCAGCTCAGGTCACAATCTCGGGGTCCTAGAATCAAGCCCCATGTCCGACTCTGCTCAGTGGGGAGTCTGCTTGAGATTCTCTGCCTCTCCCTCTTCTTCTGCCCCTCCCCTTGCTCACCTGCTCTCCCTCACTATTGCTCTCTCTTTCTTTCAAATAAATAAATAAATCTTTTTTTTTTTAAAAGGCAAAGACAACACCCGGAAGATGACATTGCTCAGGACCATGACATAGTGCATACTGTGATTACAGCCATTCCCCTGGAAAGATCCTCATGTTTCCACCATGAACTGAGATGTCCTTCAAACACAGTAATATATATCATACTGATACTGCCACTAGTTCCTTGTCACATTCCTTGTCATTCCCGAGGATCCCAAGCACAGGCTAAGGTCACAGCGGCCAGCAGTGGGGACATCTGAAGTAGAAGGCCTGTATTATTTCACTGGCATCTCTTGGTCTGCTGCTGATTGTGTGACACAGTTCAGTGGATTACTAGGAAACTGAAGTACGAGTGAAGCCCTGATTAGTCTTTCCTAGAAAATCTCCAAAATCAAGGCTGTTTACAGTGAAGCACTATGAATGACTTTTGACCATATGCTTTTTAAAAAAAAAAGAAAGACAGAAAAAAAGGCATCTAGCAGTGATTAAGAAGTTCCTTGACTGAGGTTTTCAGGTGAATCTCAGACACATTATTATCTTTCTGCTCTAAAACTGGAGTTTGCACTTTAAACAGAGATTTCAATAAATTAATGCATTAGCTAAGAAGAAATGGAGTCAATTTAACTGACTAAGCAAGTGACCTGAATATTATTTCCTCTAAACAGCCTAAGCAACATAAAAAGAAGATGAATACAAAAAAGCATCTGAGTAATGCCCCAGGTCTATAGGACTGCACGAAGCACAGCATGTCTCAGGGCAACATGACTCATGGGAGGCATGTGGCTTCGGTTCCGAGCAAGCACACGCACAGCTCACCCAGCACAAAGCTAACCAGTGTTAGTTATGCAGCTAACCAGTTACCCAGGCTCCCCATGTTTGAAACATAACTGGGCACACATCTGCCTTTCAGTATGACACAGCCCACTGAGCTTAGGGGTGACCTAAGATACATGTATTCCAAGGCGTGTCAAACTGTACTTTTCAGAAAATCATTTCGTTTAACCAACTCTCAGCAGGCACCCCGACTAGACATAATCCATGAGGGCCTTTTGTCTCGGGCTGCACCGCTCTGCTGTATGGGGCTCTCTTTGCAGTGATAATTGGTTTGGCTGTCCATTCCACCCATCAGGTGATAGAAAACTATCAATCAGGCTAAATGCAATGTGAGAGAAGTCTCTTTAGCCAATTAGTCAGTAATGAGAACATTAGCCACGATATCTTCTGCAGAGGGCACCTTAGCCATTCCACCAGAGTCTGAAAAGATGACAGTCTCTGTGTGATTAATAAAGATCACAGGAGGCTTCAGAAATTCTCCACGGGTGAAGAAGAGAATCAGAGAGAAATGCACTTGGAAACGCGAAATGTTTTTAATGCTACCAAGTGCACCCTGCAAAAGTACTCCAGAAATACAAAACCAAGCCGTATTTGAGCTGGAAGGGATCTTGAAGATAATCTGATCCAATTCCCTCATTTTACACATAAGGCAGGTAACAAACTGACTTGCCCAAGGTCACACAGCCGGCTGGCAAAGGTGCAGCTCTCATTGCTCTAAATAAAAATTGTAGGGCTGTGGAAAACAAACAAAAGGCAACACATCAATATGGAGAGACTCCTACGTGGCTTGTGATTTTTTTTATTTTATTATTATTTTTTTTATTAGAGAGAGAGAGAGAACACAGGCAGACAGAGAGGCAGGCAGAGGCAGAGGGAGAAGCAAGCTCCCTGCCGAGCAAGGAGCCCGATGTGGGACTCGATCCCAGGACACTGGGATCATGACCTGAGCCGAAGGCAGCCGCTTAACCAACTGAGCCACCCAGGCGTCCCGCTTGTGATATTTTTATATGGCTTCTATCTCCACTGAAAGTAAGGAGCTTGCGTTTTACTTTCCTGGCTTTCTAGGGCTCAGTACAAGGGCTGTATAGGGTATCTGGAGGAAGGACCTCGTGTGTATTCAGGGCAGTAACATCTCAGCCCAGACTGTGTGTATCCATAATGCCGGCTCCACTGCTTACTAGATGTGTGGCCTTGCATAAGAACTACGTTCGTTGTACCTCAGTTTCCCCATCTGTCAAATGGGAATAATAACACATCTGCCTTGCAGGCTCATTATGAGGATTCAAAGAATTTGTCAGGCTACTTGAAACACAAAGAACAGACAGTGCAAGCTCAGCTGTTATTTGGGCAGCTGCCCTGGGGTCTGGCAATGGCAATGACAGGGCTTCTTCTCTGTGTAGAGAACAAGGCTAAGGTAAATTACGGCAAAGGAAACAAAGCCTGCTATGACCTTCATTAGGATATGACTCAAAGAAGAGTAAATTCCAAAGGGAGAGCCAAGGTGAGGCTCGTGTGGTTGAGATAGTCTTTTGTGAACGGATCCCTCAGGCTTTGGGTGATGATGTCATTACACCCCACCTGCCCGCTGGACTGCTGGGCACGTTCAAGTAGCAATCTGTGTGCCCACTCACTCCCGCAGCCCACCTGCCACGGGGCCACCGTCCAGGTGACTGCAATGAGTGATCTTGACTCTCGGACACGTGAGTGGTCCCAGAGCTCAACACGCTCAGGTCAGAACCGTCGCCATTCTCTAAGTCCCTGTCCTCGGGGGCGACTTTACCTTTTCCAGAGGCTTCCCTCATTGCTCCGCCCACTGGCCTCACCGTGCTTTCAGGGCAGCCCTCACACCGCACAGGCCCACGTGTCACTCCCTGTCACATCCACAGCTCCCGCTCCCCTACTCGTTCCACATCCGTCCTTCCAACTCCCCAGCAGCGCTGCCTGAATGCAAGTTCAGGCAGGTGTTTGACAGAAGGGCCACCTCAGTGGATCATCCCGGTGTAACACCAACCAAACAATAAGCCACCCAGATACGAAGGGCTAATGCACTACCATAAAATGGCTCTGAGTTGTTGTTTTTTTAAACCTTTTAAGGGCAAATATACTATACTATCATCATTACCCCCAAACCCCTCTCTTCCCATCAAAAAAAGGAAAAAAGAGCAAAGGCTAAGTCCTCTGCCACTGCTGGGGCAGAGGGACCAACAACACACATATACAAACACCCCAGAAGCTACACGAGTGAATGAGAAGATGGGCTGCATGAAGACACAGGTGGACAGACTAGTAAGACTAGAATATACTCCGGAACTGAGGGTGTTGGGTAGAAAATGCCCAGGAGAAAGGGAAGGACACTGCCTGGCTTCTGGCACTTTTCCTTTATGTAGTATGTACATCTGGTCTTAGAAAAACTGGGGGAAGGGGAGAGGGAGAGGCACAGGCCTGGGAAGAGGGCGGGGTGGGGGACTGACTTTGTAAGATCTTTGAAGGTAGGAATGTTTTTTCATTTTCATTTGTATCCCATCTTAGTGTTAAGGGCATCTCTCATCATCTGAATGAGTGAACTGGCACTGGGTAGGAGACAAAGAAAAATACAGAAGTAGATCATGAACTTCGGAGATACACCTCAACGCCCACCTCAACTCCTGAGAGCCCAGTCCTTACCTTGTGTTGTTTTCAACCACCGCACGGAATGCACGCATGGAATTCATCTCTAGATACAGGGTGAAGTGTGTCCCACCTGAACATCCGTATTTGATCCTACACTCTCCCCGCTTCCATACAAAGTTAATACAGTTGGTATCCACCAATCCGTCCATGCCTCCTTCCTCTAATCCTTCTGTGCCACATTACATCTAATATTTTGTTCAAGAGAAATTAGAAACTTCAAAGCACACCCCTTCAAGAAAATCAACAATACACAGGGTAAAGTGCTTAACAAAAGGACATGATAATTTTGTGAAAAATGCAAATGCTAAATTACATACAGAGTAATTGCCATATTTATGTCTTTCATACTGACCTCATCTTGCCAGAGTATGGGAATCAGTGTCAGGAATGAACCCTTCACTGATTTAAATAGTATTCAAATATATATATTATGCATAATAATAGTCTTCTTCCACTATTACATAAACATAAAATATTACTCTCCTATTCTGGAGACGTTATGACAATCTGAGCTAATACATTTAATTCAACTCCAGTCCCTGAGAGAACAGAACTACAATTACTATTTAGCAAGTGTATGATCCATTCCACTTGTCTCTGAAATGCATTCTATGAAATCTTCATGGAAAAAACCATGGAATCACTGTGCTGTGTGACACACTGTGAATAAGTATTAAACTTTCATATTTCTGACATTTAAAATAAGACATTATTTTCTTTAGGCAGGAGTTACATCCAACAATATACAAGCATTTCTGTACAAATGCATACTGAGGTACCCTAATTTTAGAGGGACAAATTACACTATGGGAGTGAGTCTTGATGGTGGTTATCCGCATGCCACTGGGTGATGGGACAGGCTGGCTCAGGACGATGGAGCAGGGCAGAAGCAGACCGATGACCAAGGACCCAAGAAGAAAGAGAATACAAGAGATGGAAGAGATGAGATGACAGGGCAGGAGATCAACTATGCAAAAGTGAGGAGATGGAATTAACCACCTCCCGCCCATCAGAGGAGTGATCTCACCTCTAGCCCTCTAGCACTAGTTTAAGATGGGGGGGATATCTTTTTTCTTTTCTTTTCTTTTCTTTTTTTAAGATTCAGACAGTGATAAATATAAAGAAAAACTACTCTTCTAGGATTTAACAACAACATTACAATTCCATCATCCAGAGAGCTTGACTGCTTTGTTGGAGATCTCTAACTAGAGGAGACCTCAGTAAGGCTCCGCTCAGTAAGGCTCCGTGGGTAGCCATCTCTCTTTCATTAAATAAATGAGTAAGGCAGCTGAACTTCACTAAGGTCTTACTAAGTGTAAGGTGATGTTCAGAGCGCATATGAATGCATTTAACCCTCACAAAGCTCGTGGGCGATAGGAAATACTATTGCCCATACTTTACCAGTGACAAGTAAGGAGTGTGCCCAAATCAGCCAGGCCATGGCAGAGCTGGGATTCAACCTCAGCCGTCTGACTCCAGACCTAGCACTGTTAACCAGATCATTACTGAGTTAATGAAGGAATGAACGCCAAAGCTATGCTGGCTGTTTCTAGCTTGTGGCTTTAAAGGTTGCTGCCAGTGCTGGTGGGTAGCACCAAGGATTGCCTTCTGAACAAACCACAGCTCAACATCCCAATGCCTACCCCCACTGCAACCCCACCCTGATCTAGCACCTCCCTTTGAAAAGAGGCAAAATCACAAGTGAAGTTCATGTCTCACTGTCTGACCCAGTCTCCCAGGGACCACGAGACAAGGTAGTGTTGCAGGCAAGGGGTGACTGCAGAGCTTCCTGTGGGCCCCATGGGGCTTCCTGCTGGAGGACAGAGATCTGTCCTGATGCCCTGGCAGCCTTCCAAGCTGAGCACAAACCTTACATCAAGTTCGAAGTTTCAGTTAGTGGCAGGGTCTCCACTTCCTGTCCCTAGCTGTTGAGTAACACTCTTGAACTTTACATCCCTGAGGTGTTTCAGGAACAGGGAGAGACCCAAATCTGATAAAACAGGTCTACCTAAAGGGGACAAAGAGACAAACTACTCAAATTCAGGACTGTTCCAAGAAGCACAATGGCACTAACCAGATGACAATTTGCACACAAAATGCATATTTTATGAACGTATTTCCCCTTCCCCTCTGCTTCTCACGCCTCTTTATTTCTCAAGTCATTTATGGATGCAGAAAAGCAGACATGTAGGTCAAATCTGCACTCATTTACCTACGACTCTGTTCACCTCTTAGATCCCAGACAAAATTCTTTTCCTCACCCAGTTTCCACCCTATATTTGAGAAATGCGCTGTTTCAAAAGCCTTGATTTTTGGTTTATAAGAATGCTGAAGAACAGGCCCCAGGAAAGCAGTTCTGTAACATTTTCCAAACAGTCATCTAGGGTATTCGTGACCTTACAAAAAATTTCTGGTGGTTTCTGACATCCAGCTTCCTCCCTTCCTCGAACTCTGTCTCCCTACATCCTGCCACATATTTCGAGGCAAGTATCTTGGGCTAGGAAGAATTTAAAAAGGAGAAAAGTGAAAATGTCCAACATCTGCAATAAATTTTTAATTTCAAAATTGCAGAGCTTGTATGTAACATGTATTATACAAGTATGCACTGTGTTTTAATCAGATCAGCTGTACCCACCTAGATTTAGCTCTCAGGAAAATTCTAACAAAGACAACACTCTCAATCAGTTTAAAATAGTCTATTGTGACAGGAAAGTACCTTGAAAATCTGTGAAGACTCATACATAGAACCGATTTCCCCTCTAGGGAAAAATCAGTGACTATAAATTCATTAAGGTAGTTAATTCCTCCACGTAAACAGCTCCTTACATCACTTACTACTCTGAAAAACCAGCAGTCTTTTCTAACAGACCGTAGAACCTACAGTGAGAAGAGTTGAGTTCTAACTATGCTCCTTGGAAAAAGGGAGTAATAATGCATGTTCCTTTTCCATGGGGATGTTTTAAGAATAAATAAGACAAATGGGTAAAAAATACTCTCAGTTCTTTTGGGTAAGGAGCTACCTAATCCCAAGATAGTTCTGTAAGCCAGAAGAAAATAGACTGGTGTGTTCTCTGCAGTTTCAATGAGGGCTATGGGCCCAAAATGTTTTAAAAGCAGCAAACTGTTAACACTGGAGATATTGTCAAAATACATTTCCCTCTGGTTAAGAAAAGGAAAGAGGGAGGGCTAAAAGGGTGGAGTGGAGAGGAATTGTCATCAAAGCATTGTTAATACGAACTGAATTATATTACAATGGCGATACTTCAACACAGGGAACGAAAATTGTTCCGTATTATTGTGGATTGACAATATGACAATCGTTCATTGAAAGTGGATGACAGCTGTAGCATTATAGTTCATTGCACAACACAAGATGAATGAGTGTTACAAGTTCTTCTAGAATGGGCCCCTATTTCACCAGAGTTTGCATCATCCCAAAATAAATACATGCCAGTTTTTCACTGATCTCAGCAAATTTAGCATCTCTTTATAAACCAGTGTGCCAAAAAAAACCCAAACCCAAACCAAAAACAGTGTGCCACCAACGGCCTGAAGTTGCCAGTGTCATGTCCCTGCTTAGTGGATTTGCAGCAGCTGTGAAATGTCAAGTCAAAATGCCATGAGAGATCTATACAGCACCTTGGCAGAAGAAAGGGCAAGACGTGGTAAAATGCCTTCGCCTGGACAAGTGTAAACTGACGTCAAACTGTCTCCCAGTCCACGGGGACACTGTTTCTGAACCTCTGTCTTGGCACCAGCCTCATTCCATCATGTACAAGAGTCATCTTACTCCAGACTACTTATCCTAGAAGAAGTCACACCATGTATATTACCTGAAACGAACATACAAGGGCCGCAGATATTCACAGATCTCCTTATGTGCAAAAAAAGTTAACCCTGCTTATTTAGGAAAAAAGAGAAAAAGCACAAAACTACTCCCAATATTACCACAAAGAGATAAGCTCTGTTCATACTCATGTATTATTTTTCTTTCCAGTTATGATGCAGTGTTTAAAAGCAGACTCTGCTCTTGGTTATGTTCTACTGCTTACTTTTTTCAAACTCTGCCACCAATCTATCATGGACATTTTTTTCCATCTCCTTAAATATTCTTCTGAAATAGAGTTTCAATGGCTACCAACGCTCTATTTTCTACTTGTACCATAACTAACCTAGCTAATCCCCTATTGCTGGACATTCGGATTGTTCCCAGCTCTTCACTAGGAAAACAATGCAGCTATTTTGTAATTCTTTGTACACTCTCTAATTTCTTAGAATAAACTCATAAAATCTTATGCTAATCGTCTATGAGTCTGACTGAGGAGACACTCAAAGTGAACCAGGGGCAGTCGTTGATAGGCGCTTAGAGCATAATTTACCCCTCAGAAGAGTCTCTGAAGTACTGCTAAGAACAGTTGAAGAGGTATAAACAATGGGCACGGTCTCCATTTCCTACTTAGAGACGACAGAATTGCTTATCCCTCCACTGCTGTGGCCAAGTCTTGTCGAGCTAAGGCAAAGCAATCCGTCTTGGTGGGTGCGGGAAACGAAACTGTACACAAAGGAAGAGGAGTCGTGGGAAGATTCTCCATGCTTCCAAGCTCAATATTAAATGTAAACTTCCTCTGAAAGACTTTGAGAGTTCAATAATAAGACGCGGGAGTTATTTTATGCTGTTCTCCAAATATTTCTAGCTCTCCATCTTCCAGGCACAGGGCGGAATGGCACTTCCTGGCCCTTAAGTGGTTAGATGAGATCATGTGACCAGTTCTGATGATGATCGCCAGGTACCTTTTGTGGCCTGGAACATTAAATTGCTGATGTTAGACACACACACACACACACACACACACACACACACACACCCGGTCCCGGGAGCTCTTTCCTTTGGCACAACCATTGGGTGTGAGATGATGGCTAGTTTGGTCAGAAGGATTACCTGAGTGAAATGATAAAAGGGGTCCCTCCTCTCCCCTCAGCTCACAATAAACATGATCAAGAATGAAACTTTCCTTGTTTAAAACCACTAAGATCTGGGGGTTGTTTGTTACCATATCATCACCTAGCTTCTGCTGATAAATAAATACAACAGTAACTAAGCTTCGTGATCTCATTGAAAATATTCACATAAAATTCCATTCTTCTCTATACAGTTTGAAAACCAAGTGAGTTACAGACACAATTTTGCAGGTTTCCTGGGCTTCCTGATGGGGCAATTCAATAGGTATTTTTCAGGGCTTGTTGGGTGCCAGGCACTTACATTAGAAACTTTGAGAAACGTGAAAATGGGGAAGACACAGCTCTGACCCTGAGTTGCTTAAAATAAAGTAGGGAAGGTGCATAATATCTACAGGGGAGGAATTTAGGGGTAGCAGTCGAGTTGTAAATGGCACTCGGGAGACGGTCCTGAAGCTGGATTTGCACAGCAAATGCAGTCTGTATTTAATTATGTACTTACTTAAAATGGTTTGGCCAGGGAGGCTGCTGGAGAACCCAGGAGAGGGGCTATCTCCTCGGAGCCACTGTGTGAGCTCCCAAGGACGCAGCAAGTAGAGCTCAGAGCAGAATATGAAGAGTTCCAAGAGAGAGGTCATGCTGCTTCAGACGACCAGAGGAGGCCATCTGAGTGGGAATGGAGAAAAGTTTCACTGTGGAACCTGAAATGGGCCTTTGGAGGGGAAGAGAAGTAAATCTGAAGGTAGGTCCCATTTAAGCCGAGGCGCAGAGGGGAGAAAACAGAGCACTGATCAGATCACCATGGCAGGGAGGCCATCATTAAATGCCAAGAAAGAATGTGAGACAAGCATAAAGGTGGGGGACAGTTCTGAAGACCTTCCAGGGGTCTGTGCTTGGATGGCTCAACAAGGAAATTCAGGGCAGTGGAGGTGGGCATGAAACAGGGGTCTGAAGGAAGAGAATCACCACCCAGGAGAGAAGCAGGCAGAGCCGGTCCCGGTGTGTAATTCTGTAGCTGAAGCTTCGTACCCATATCTGAATAATGTAGTTGGTACAATGGAGGGGGCTACATCCCAGGCACAGAGGCCTCAAGCTGACCCTGGCTCACACTGTGTTTCAGCTCAAAACTCTCAGTGCAGGGCCAAACACTAACTAGGTGAGTGGTGAGGGGATTATAGCTAAGGTAGCTTTAGTTTGACATGAATCCCAACCCCCCCCCAAAAATGGGCACAACAGACGATGAAGGCTTCTCTCAGGGCTGAGCATTCAGTTACTGTACATAGTTGATTTAACCTGGAAGACATTAAAAGCAAACGAAATGGGGTCTGGAGATCATTTATGAATTTCACCTTTCAATGGTATAAGTGAGAGCTGGTGGCATTGTTCATCTTTTACTTCATGATAATCAGAAAAAGATAGGCTCTTAACACCAACAGAAAAGCATCCCCATTACTCGGCATTTGGTAAGGTTTTCCACTGGTAATTCCCTTTTGGTTAATCCCTTCCCGTATGCTTCCCTTTATGAAAACATCTTAGTTTTGGTTCAAAAGAAAAAATGATGAAAATTAGTATAAAGTCTGGAAAAAAGCAGATGGAGTGGGAGAATAATGATCACTTTTCTGTGTGATACAGAGTAAGTGGACTGGATTTCTGGCCATGTAGTAGGATAGTATTTCAAGTACGAAAGGAAAATTTCTTGAAGGAAATGGACAGTTTAACCATGAATGTGGTCCTTTTGATATCCCACCGAAACCCAAGAAATCCAGGAATAGAGAACAGGAAACCACAACACCCTTGGCTGAGAAATAAACGCAGGTTATTTTTTCAAAAGGCACAGGGGCGACCAAATAATAAGGCCACCCCCAAAAGTCAGGAGAAATGTACTGGGAACTTACTGGGCATAGAACTGAAGAGACTCTATTTGTAAGTGGACTTCACGTAGTTTGCAGAACAGTGGATGCTTTCCCTACCTTTATCACCAAAGATAGCAAACATCTTCCATGGAAAACGTAACTGGAATCTGTTTTGTTCTAAGGTCAGATCTACAAAGCCGTAATTACCCAGGTAACTTGGGTCTGATGGTGCCCAAAATATCCAGGTAATTATAGGAGAAAGGTCATTTCCTCTGTATAATCTCAACTATACCACTGGCTGTCTCCACTGGCAGTTATCCAGTTAAGAACAGCCTTTCATTTCACTTTGTGTTTGCACAGACCTTGCCAAAGACTGTGACATCCTTAATAGGGGATTTTTTTAAATTGCCTTTATAAATATTCCTGCTCTCTTGCTCCATTCTCTAGGATGATCTGATGACTTCTTCCAAAGGATGATACATAAAGATCTCTTTTGCTAATTTTTATATTCAAGGAAATGTATTCTGGAATGGGAGAATTCCATGAGACAGAAAGAAAACAGAAGAGGTGAAGAGGAAGAATGTGGTGGTGGTGGGGGGTACCAAAATCTGCAAAACTGTGAGGATTGAAAAATTCATAGCTATGTCAAGAGAGGAAGAGAGAGAGGGGGAGAGAGAGAGGGAGGGAGGGAGAAGGGATGCAGATATGCAGGTCGACAAACATCTTATTCAGAGTTTGAGCTTTGACAACACAGGTAGTTGGGGGGCAGAAAGAAGCACATCTGCTGGTCTGTGATTGCTCGAGAGAAGCGACCATTCCTTTTCTTCACAAAGAAAAAATGGCATTTATCTCAAGTACAGCAAGGCATATTAGGATTCACCTCCCCCATTCTCTTTCTTCCCTGTTCCTCCTACCATCTCCCTCACCACCTCCCCTTCCCGTTGGAAAAGAAAAGGTGGGAGGGGAGAGGGAGGGGGAGGAGGACCCACCGGCCACAGACAACACTGTGGGAGTCTCTTTCTTCAGCTTTTACCAGCCTATGGGGGTCAGGATGCTATTGGTTCAGCTTTATGTGTGATATGGTGCCTCTCACTTAGCAACAGCGAGCAGGAGAGACAGGAAGCGACGCCACCTGGCTCAGCGAGTGTGCGGACGGTTTAAAACGAGCCACTCACTCAGAGGGAGACAGAAGGGGAGAGAGAGAGAGAAAGAGAGCAGTCGGAGCTTAACATATTGTACCATTAAGAGCAAGGCTTAATCAGGGTGTTAACAACAACCAACAGGCAGGCGATTGGGGAAGGGGGGGACAAAGACTGGACAGGAATTATTTTTAATGAATTTATCTATGTATAAATTATAGAGATAATAATGCCTTCCGTGTGTGTGTGTGTGTTAAGGACAAACTACTCTGTGTTGCATGGGTGATGGATGGGAAAAGAGATGGGCTCCCCGGGCAAAAATAAGAGGTGAGATGAATCTAAAACTCCACAGCGAGTTTACTGGGTTTTATTTGGTTTTCACACCAGGGTGTGACTAGAAAAGAAAAAGTCAAATTGGGTACACTTGAAAAAGCAATTGGCTATGTAATCAGGAGATTTTTTTTTTTTAATTAGTCAACACAGTAGCTGTTTCTAAATCCTAAATTCCATTTTAGCGTTTGAAAATGAACTTTCTGGAGTGGCAAGTGGCAAAAGAGAAGTACCTCTCTGCTACAGCGAGGTTGTTTTTTGTTTTTTGTTTTTTTTTCCTTTGTGGTAAAAGGGAAATTTCTGAGAAGGCTGCTGATAAAGTTCTGAAAGCTCACACTGCCTGAATGTAACAGGGCTCAGGGCCAACAACAACAAGGAAATGTATTCTGCTATTCCATATTCTTTCACTCCTCTTAATAGAATTTTCCTTTCTCCTCTGCCCTAGATCTCCCACCAATCTTTAGGAGGATTATCTCACCTGTTTATCCACTCCAACCCAACCCTCCCCATAACACTCAACAGCCTAGACTGAGACTCTAGATGGGAAAGAATCTTTCTTCCTTTTTCAGAGAAAACTGGTGCCTTTAAGTATGGACTGGGGCCTTTCATTGGCTCAAATGGGGACCTAGAGACAAAGACAAACACCCTGGAGGGCACAGATGGACCTCTATCAGCCCCAATAAACCAGACCCAATTAACCCCTTCAGCTCTGAGCCTGAAAAGCCACTGACTACAGTGACACCTACTGCCCGGGGCACAGCTGTACAACCTGGTGCACCTACCAGGTTCTTTTTTTTTTTTTTTTTTAAGATTTTATTTATTTATTAGTTAGAGAGAGAGCGAGCACAGACAGACAGAGAGGCAGGCAGAGGCAGAGGGAGAAGCAGGCTCCCTGCCAAGCAGAGAACCCGATGCGGGACTCGATCCCAGGATGCTGGGATCATGACCTGAGCCGAAGGCAGCCGCTCAACCCACTGAGCCACCCAGGCGTCCCCTACCAGGTTCTTAAAAGCAGCCATTTGCTCCCATGATTGTGGGCTCCACTGAACACCTCACCCTCCTGGGCTCACACTTGAATGAGGAAACTTTCAGCCTTGTCTGGCCTCAGAACCTGTAATTAGGGCCTTCCTACGGGGTCGGGGTCTTCGCCCCAGGAGACCCAACACACTCCCAAGTACAAAGAGAGTCCCTCTAGTACTGAAAACATGGCTTGATAAGAGCCCACACCTCCTTCAGAATCACTATTAAGGTGAAGTCACCTTATTAACAATCCTCTTTGACACCTGCCTAAATTATCCCAGGAAAGGTGAAACTTTGACCAATACCAAACAATTTCCTGCTACAGAGAAAAGCACTAGAGGTATTTAGAAACTCCACTTTCACAGCTTCTACAATAGCACGTTAACGAAACCAAATTTCTTTTATTCTATGTATTGTCAGATGCCAGAAATTCTGTCCCATGGTGGGGGGGAAATCCATTTAATTGTGAAAGTCAAAGTTATGCTTTTCTGAAAGCATAGCAAAAATGCCTATATATTAATGACAAAAATATTTGCAAGTCTATGTAATTCTTTCTAGTAAGGACAACAAACAATGTCTCTAACAGAATCTGTGAATTCCCCCAAAACAAACGAAACAGGTTTAAAACCACATTAAAGTTGCCAGGAACAGGAAGTCAACATGATCATAGAAATACAACTTGAATTCTTTCTGCAAAGACTATCTAATGAGTCTTGACCAAGATAGGTACACATTAGGCAGAACGCTAGCAACGCTGAAAATACAAATATCACTTTTCTTTGAGGATGCTCAGAGTACTTTGCAAATATTTTGCTTTTTGCTCCCAAACAGTCTACTTGGAATAGCTGAATGTTACATGGTGATATTCTCATTTCCTAACTGGGAAACAGAGGTGGTTTGCAGTTTATCCAACATCACAGAGCAAGCCAGTGGAGGTACTGAAATAAGAACCAGGCTTCCCAGTGCCTGGGTGGTTCGGTTGTTAAGCGTCTGTCTTCAGCTCAGGTCATGATCCCAGAGTCCTGGGATCATGCCCCATATCAGGCTCCCTGCTCACTGGGAAGCCTGCTTTTTCCTCTCCCACTGCCCCCCTCCTGCCCCACTTGTGTTCCCTTTCTCACTGTATCTCTCTCTGTCAAATAAATACTCTTAAAGGAAAAAAAGAACCAGGCTTCCTGATTTAAAGCCCCTGGCTTAACCACTGGTCCACTGGTCTAGACAATTCTGTCTGAATCACAGTGAGCTCTCCTTCCTATCTCTCATGGATGTGCCTCATCCTTGTATGATAATTTATGCTGTCTCATAATTGTAGTTATCACTCCATTTACATTCTTCTTAAAATTTTGTGATCCCATTTACGGGGCACTCTCACGAAATGGGCTAAGGGGGAAAATCAGTTATGTGGGAAGCTTGAGTAAACCTATGAAAAACTCAGACAGGTTTTAAACTTAAGTCAAATGCAAAGGGAAGTTGACCCACCTATCACTACCTAACTGTCCAGCACGGTCACACTAAAATGAGTATTACGGGAGAGGATACTCAGAAAAGTAGCTGTAGGGGCTTACCACGGAGACACAGTCCACAAGGTGGAGCTACTATGGGGTATCCAGCCCATTGGTCTAATTAACAGACAACAGTGAAACTTTCACTCTTTTGCACAGAATGTCACACCGGCAGAACACACCTGAACACAACCCACACTGTCCACGCAGGGTGAAGGTCTGTGACGACGCCATGAATCATACCGCCTCACGTGTAGAACCCTGGTCAGTAGGTAAGGGGGGTAGAAATGGCATCCCCAACATCTCTCAGAAATCCCACATATTTCTATATAATAAGAGGCTCCTTCCCTCCAAATATCTTTAACCTACAACTCTTTTCTCCTAAGAGGGAAGGTCAGTGGTACTAAATTTGTCTCCCTGATTCATTTCTTTTGCAGACACTGTTTAAACCTAAAGCCCAGGGGCGCCTGGGTGGCTCAGTGGGTTAAGCCTCTGCCTTCAGCTCAGGTCATGATCTCAGGGTCCTGGGATCGAGCCCCACATAGGGCTCTCTGCTCAATGGGGAGTCTGCTTCCCCCTCTCTCTCTGCCTTCCTCTCTGCTTACTTGTGATCTCTGTCTGTCAAATAAATAAATAAAATCTTAAAACCTAAAGCCCAAACATCCAGCGTTAACCTAATGGACATCAGGTATTAACTGATAACAAACAGGCCAACAGAACTCTCCTTGTTCAAAATGTGAAAGTTGTCCTTTATTAAATCAATCACGCCAGACACAAATACACGGTGAAGGGTTAGGCACTCTTCAGATGGTAAGATGAACTAGTGGCACCAAGGACCGGTGCTCCTGGTGAGAGGTAGATAGACCCCTCTGGATTTCAAAGTCCAACACCTGCCTTTCCAGACAGTCCTTCCCAACATTCTTCATGTCTCCCATGGCACCGACCTGGAAATGGGCGGCATCTTTGACTCTTTTCTATCTCCTGCTCAGTAATTCAACATGCCCCTTGGACTGTTCCTTTGGACTATCTCACACCAGGCTGCTGTTCCCATCTGAATCCAGGGAATCCAAGCTAGCAGCACATCACCTTATGCTTCTGTCATGGAAGGGACCACACTCCCTGAGCCTTGGTTTTCCCCTGTGGGCCATCTGGCTTTGAGACACTGGTTATCCTTACAGCCAACAGTGGCCCTTACTGATTTAACGGTTTCAGATCTGAACAGGTTTGTCATAACATGGCTCATATAATCCCACTTCTATAAATGAAACAGAACACCACAAACATGTATATGTGTGTGTATCTATTACAATTTTTTGAACGGGGGCTCCCGGGTAGCTCCGTCAGTGAGGCTCTGACTGTTGGTTTCAGCTCAGGTCACGAGTTCAGGGTCGTGATATCAAGCCCCGCATCTTTGGGCTCCACATCCACTAGGGATTCTGCTTGAGATTCTCCCTCTGCCCTTCTACCCACTTATGCTCTCTCTCGCTCAAATAAATAAATAAATCTTGAAAAAAAATTGTTTTGAATGAATATACCAGGACTAGCAAATCTTTTCTGTAAAGGGCCACTTAGTAACTCTTAAGTTTTGGGGGCCAAAAGGCGAAATTAAGGTTCTTTAAGAGATACTTACATAAAGAGGAAACAAATTTCCACATGCATGTGGGCAATACAGAAACAGGTGGTGGGCCCATTTGGCTCATGAGCCATACATAGTTTGGCAGTTCCTAGAATATACAACAAGTGGTTAAAGCCATGGTTAGGTTTAGGAAATGGGGTGGGGAATGAAAAGATAAAATAATTCTTCCCACTTTTAAAACATTGCTGTATTGTTTGTATTTTTATTAAAGGCATGTATTATTTTCATGATTTAAAAAAGTCATGGAAGACATAACTGGTTGATAGATTAATTAAAACAAAGACTTCCTCAGAGCTTCCAAGTTCCTCCATATCCTTTTACTTGACGTAATGTTACATACTATCATCTGTGTCTATTAGGACGGTAGTCTCTTCATAATTTGCCTAAAATCCTACGCCCCTCTCCTGTTTTCATTCCTTTACTGCTTGGCAAAGCCCTCCTCCTATTTCAAGGCTTATTTCCCATTTCTAACTTCCTCCTTTAATACTGCCATACCTATGACAGTACAGGAAAAACCTTAGTCCTCTGATCATCCCTTGTCCATTAATTCAGTGTGTTTTTATCTTGTCTCATTATTAGTCTGTGAGCTCCCTACAGGCAGGGACCACCCCAGAGCCTGCAGCATTCTCATAGCCCAAACAGTGAGAAATCTACCCTTAGGTGTCCCACCAAGCATTTGACAGCATTCTGGTCACCCTATGCTAAAATACAACTGAAGAATATTTAATATATATTCTGGGATCAATAGATAAGAGTTAGAAAGATAGAAATGTTATCTTGATGTGTGAAAATATTACTTTTTTTAACCTTTAGAACACACTGTCCACCAATGAAATAAGCTGCCTCTTGAAATAACAAATTTCCTGACACGAAAAAGTATTCAAAACACAAGTGTGACCATCTGTTGGGGATTCTGTGGAAGGAATTCCTGCATTATTTATGCCAGACCACATAGCCTCTAAAGCCCCTTCTCACCCAAGAATTTGTTATTCTTGCTGACACTACTGCCCTACCCTAAAAATCTCATTTATTTGTTAAAATTAGATGGTCTAGAGTAACAAGGGTGACGAGTGCACACTCAGATCATCAAAAATTCTGCTTCTTTGCCATTTGTGCCGTTCTAGGGATATATTGAGATGGTATTAACTGGCTTGTTTTAAGCAGGCTTAGTATATTTGATGAACCACCAGTTCTAATCTGAAAAAAAGATCCCAGAGCAGAGAGAATTTTTTTGCCCCTTATTCAGAAAGCCCCCTGGGGACAGTTTTCTTACTGTCCTTATTTATTTGTTTGTTTATTCTGTTTTAAGAAGTTTTTGGGTTGCTCTTACTAATCAGCCATCTGAAGGAAAACATGTAAAACATACCACACCTACATTTGGCTTGTCCTGAATCTAGCTTTCTAGATCCTTTAGAATTCCGAGAAAACCACAGATTCAAAAGGAGCTGAGAAAGACACATCACATCCCACCACCTCTCTGCATGTGAGAATATAACCACTGAGCTCTCAGCCCCATACAAAGCCAAAGTTCCAGAAATACACACTTTTCTTTTGAGTTCTATGGCCAAGTCCCTACCAAATATCCTCCCGTGGCTGAGTTCTCGGTACCAGGGACATCTCCGGGTGAGCAAAAGAGCCAGACCCTAACCCAATGACTTATACCGGCCCTAAAGTGGGGTCAGTTCATTGTAAAAAAGAAAGAGATACACTGACTGGCTTTCCCCAGCTATCCAAGAACCTACTGTTTTTATTCAAAAGCCTAGATATGGATAGCTGATGACAGAAGACATAACAGACAAAAAGAAAAGTCCATGGAAGGAAGAGAAAGAGAGGAATGAGAAATCTGCCCCAGCAGCAAGGCCATGTGGCATCAGCGCTAAGGGCAGCAAGCAGCAGACAGTGACAGAGAAAGGATCACCAAGATGCTACCCTCAAGTTCATATGGAACCTTCTAGAGAGACTAGAACCTCTAGGGAGACTGTGTACACACCTCCTGCATGTGTGTACACAGTCCCTAAATGGTCACATGGTTCTTGCCACATGGTACCTTCACATTCGCGAATTATGTGGTATTCGTAATCAGGAATCTCTGTACTTCAGTTTCCAAAGTACTTTCAAAGGGTGTCATGATGTCATCTCTAAAAAAACACCTATTTTGAGGCTGGGGTTCACCTTTAGCTAATATTAGTTTTCCTTTCGTATTTTCCTTGAGTCATTAAAAAAAGACTCAGTCATCTTCTAAGTCTTCTGGCCATAAAAGCAAATCAGTGAGTGATAATAATAGCTTACAGTTTTCCAGTGCTGTGTGCAGGCTAAGCTAAGCACTTTAAATGGATTATCCCAACAGCCCTATTACACAGAACCCACTTTTTGGACACAGAAACTGAGAATTGGAGAGATTAAGAACTGACCCAGCGTCCTAAGGCTAGTAAATGACAGAGGCAGCACTTAAAACCCAAGCAGTCCAGGTCTAAAGCCAGAGAACTCTGAACTACCGAGCTGTGACACAGTAAAATACCACGCTGACTCGCCTTCTCAACTTCAGAGGCCTTTATGGCCTTTCTGCCTGCAGAAACTATTCACTTTTTGAATCTAAAACTTCTGCTTTATTTGTAAATAAAAGTATAACTAAAAAGTTCTTCTCTTAAATACACACACACATATGCGCACACATACACCCACACACACAATTAACAAAAACCATATCTTAGGAATCTAAAAACAAAATTGGCCCCAAGAGACGGATGCAGTCTCCAGGAACTACTTGCCAGAAGCTTTTCCCCCAAAAGATAGGAGAAAACATCAGTCAATGTGGTGGCAGTAAACCAGAAGAAATCTACGGAAAATCCTCTCAGTCAGCAAAAGAATGTTCTAAGGTATTGGCTAAGGTAATTCTTTATCTGTCTGTAAGAGAAATAGAATATTCCAAGAGTCGAGTTATGCAGACACTGAAGTTTAGTGATTTAAGTAAAAGCAATTTTTATGGAAATCTTTCTAAGACATTACCTACTTATATTCATATATTCTTATACAGAAAATACCGTTTTCTTAGTGCTTCACAGCAGGACATCATTATGAAGATCACCAGTACTAATAGGGATGCTATGCAATTATAGGGGGGGATGGGGGTGTAGAACTCAGTGGCATTCTTCGACCCTACATGAAATGACCCCAAACTGCCATGCCTTCCAGGCAACTTTTTAGATTTCTTTTTTTTCCTACTCTCTGCTCTCTGACCTTTTTGCTTTCATGCTGCTTCTAGTCTGCTCTCTTCATTTACCCGTGGTTGGACTACTAAAGATCTCAGCGTAGCTCCATGCCTCTCCAAGGTTAACTATAAACGGCATCCCCCTAACCTACCTCTCTCAGGGTTTTTTACTTGTAATGTGTATTTATTTATTTTCTGAATTCGCTTCCAGGTTCCAGATGCTTAAGGTGGATGGAAGCCTAACCACCAATCAAACACAGACATACTCTAATTTTCTCTTAAAAAAAAAAAAGTGTTTGTTTGTTTTTATAATTTTTTTAAAGATTTTATTTATTTATTTGACAGAAAGAGATCACAAGTAGGCAGAGAGGGGGGCAGAGAGAAGTGGGGGGGAAGCAGGCTCCCCACTGAGCAGAGAGCCCAATGTGGGGCTCAATCCCAGGACCCTGAGATCATGACCTGAACTGAAGGCAGAGGCTTTAACCCACTGAGCCACCCAGGCGCCCCTGTTTGTTTTTAAACCAGAATTTGGGTTTCTGGAGAAGTTTTCCTTCATTCATCTGAGAAATTAGGAACCACACCTTTTTAAAGTTAAATATCAACATATAATGGACCAGGAAGGAAAGAAAGTAGGATTCTTTTAAAAAGTAAGATCGAATGCTCTTTTTCTTTTAACACTTTGTTTTTGGTGGAAATCAACTTCAAGTTTACAGTATTTTTTAAGTCTCAAATGTAAGTTACTTTGGTAAGAAACAGAACCTAATATTTGATGTCTTTCTTTCATTATTCCTGATTTTGGTCAACAACATGGATACATAGATATTAGATACAAAAACAGAAGATTTTATGGCATAAATGGCATTACTATCCCTCTGTACATCCACAGTATTTGTATTCCACTCATCTCAGGTAGCCCGGGTTCCCGTGTTTTAGCACAGTGCCCAATCACCGTGGTATAGCTTTCTGGTATTCCTATTATGTTTGTTTCTCTACTCTCCTGTTATTGAAGGTTTTGTTTATTTAAAAAATTTGTTGTTGTTGTTGCTGTTTTAAAAAGCACTACAGTGAACGCATTCATGTAAATTACTTGTTCTTCTGAATTAATCCCATAGGTTTAAACATGAATCTTCATGTTATTGACCTAATTTAAAAAAAAAATCCAAGCTTGGTTAGAAATGAGAAATGGAAGAAAAGGGAAAAAAAGAACAGGTAGGAGAGAAATGAAAGGAGAGTCCATCTGAGACATGTTTTCTCCTGAGAAGGCTGCATCTCGTATTTAAAACGCTGGTTGTATCATCCGTTCTTCTGAGCATGCTGAATGACACTGTGATTCAGGTGAAGATGGGTTTTTATTTCACTGGGATTTCACTTATTGCCAAGAAATTCCACATATAGAGCAAAATCAGAGTTCTGTGCTTTCTAGAACAACTCTTGTGATTTCTACTTGAGGATTTTTTTTTCATTTTTTCCAATTTGTCTAGAAGTAGTTGTATACTACAATGAAACATATCATTATCAAAAGTTATCAAGGACTTTAAGCTTGATGAAGGAAAGAAAAACACCTTTCTTATTCACTGTAATATCCCTAGCACATTCACAGGAATATAGTAGATATTCAATAACCAGAGTCATCAGGAATAAAGTAGGAATCAGTAAGCACCTTCTGAAGGAATGAAAAGGGGCAGAGAGGGGGGTCCCTTTCATGGAGGAGATCATGTTCTCCTACTGTAGAGCACACTTGTGGAAGGAAAAGCTTTAAAAATCTGGTAACACATCGTTCCTGAGGAATGTGCTCAGGAGCATTTGCTGATGGGGGATTTAGGTCAAAATTGAAAATAAATATTCTGACATTCTCATTATCTGATTATTAAGGAAATAAAATAAATCCTTATTATTAGGGGAGCCTAGGTGGCTTAGTGGGCTAAAGCCTCTGCCTTCAGCTCAGGTCTTGATCCCAGGGTCCTGGGATTGAGTCCCTCATCGGGCTCTCTGCTCAGTGGGGATCTTGTTTCCCCTTCTCTCTCTGCCTGCCTCTCCGCCTACTTGTGATCTCTGTCAAATAGATAAATAAAATTTTTTTTAAAAATCCTTATTATTTAAAAACATAAAAGAAACACGCAAGGAAATGACTGTTCAATAAAGGGATTACCATGTCTGAAAAAAAAGACAGCCTGATATTAGTCAAATTTTATAAATTTGTATTAGTATATTCCTCACTCAAGGGAGTCAACCTTCATGAAGGAGGCTGGGATGAAAACTGACCTTGGTGATTTGAAATGTGTCTATAAGAGCTGAAGATCAGGTTAAGAAATAGGAAAAAAAAATAAAAAGGATCTGTTAGTTTTACAGAAATTGCCAGGGTTTCTATAGCACTGCAATGGAAAAATCAAACACGTATCTTTTTCAAATAGGAATGTAATAGGCATTAAAACATAGGCAAAAATGTTTTCCTCCAACAAAAGTTACTATGTTTAGAACTCAAAAGATCTTTAATTTTTTATATGATTTGATACATGGGGCAATATCAATTTTTATTTGTATTAAATAAAGGTCTGCAAAAGTCTAGCCAGGATTTGCAAGAGCATCAAGGAAAAGGGACAGTTAAGCCATTAACAGTCACAGACATCATTAGCACAAGCCTGAAATCAAAGTAAAAACTGTGAACAAAGATGGGGTAACTTCTCTTAATTTAACCCCAGTACCCTGCCCCTGATAGAGCACAGGTCCTAAAAAAAAACATTATAAAGATTTCTTTGAACAGGGCATTAGATCAGTGCTAACATTACCAGTCAAAGTAAATGCATAAAAAGCCATTTTAAAGCCAGACATCAAATTAAAAGTCTTGCTTATTTTATGGATTTCTCCTACAGAGAGTGTCAGATCCTACATTAATGTTATAAAACAGCGTTTGAATAGCCATTGCCTACCTAAAATATCACTGTCATAAATGATATTCTGATGTTCTTAAATATTCTAAAATCTATTTAAATACAGGTACTGAATATTTTGTATTATTCCTACAGAAGTAAAAGGTTTGACCTATTCCTAATTACAGCGTTAACTCAGCGATCAGCATGATCACGTGTAAATAGAAATCTCACTACACATGCCACTGGGTTGCAGCCACAGAGCCCAGGTTCTAGTTGAAATTCAATGACATCAGCAGAGAATAATCTGCTCAGCTAAACAGGCAGAGAGAGAATAAGCCACTGTGGTCCCAGAAATTTTTGTTTTTGTTCCAAGTTATCAAGGAATACAATGGCCCAAATTTCACAATGTCAGTAGTGACAATAAGGCAAGCACATCTGATGTGGATTTCTACGTGGCACTCACAGGCAGAGATGGATTTTCAAAGCTCAAATCATCTCCCCTTTTCATTCCTACTCCCCCTCAGCCACCAGCATCGAACCCTAGAGCCATATTTCATTTTTCACTGAACACTCTGGGAACAGTCATCACTTTTTATCAGAATTGAACTAAAACAACAACAACAACAACAACAAACCCATCCCTGAGTAAGTTAAACAGTTCAATGCACCAAGGATATTTATCATAGAGTGAGATCTGCCTAATGAAAGTAATCCCCTAACTATGACAGGGAAGAAAGACTGCATTCCCTCTCCAGTTAAAAAACATACTGCCTCTGATACAGGAGAAAGACGGCGCTTTAGCACCTCTAAGATTAGCAAGAAACAAAATGCTGTTCTTAGAAGGTCTGGGATGAGAGAATTCTGAAGGATTTCTGAAATCAAAACAATGATCAAAGTTCACCAGGATGCAGGAGTTCCAATATGTCCAATCAAGGCACATAACGAGACTAAGTTTATACCCAGTTACTAAAATACAACCTTGGCCAATAGAAATTTTTGCCAGTCTCACTATATCTCCCTCTTATTTAAGGAAAAATGTTAAAGAGCGACGTTTAGAACAGAAATGGTCTTCATGAGGAAGGCTGTCGCCTTTCCACAAAAGGTCACCTTGGCCCAGTGACTTGTTACTTAAGACTTTATTCAGTGCTGGCAGAAATTACCAACTGGCAAAAGGAACCGAGATGGGAATGACAATATGGTGCCTGTGTGCGCAACTGCCACAGAGCCCAGTGTTTTGACATTGTTACTGAAACAAACTCAACTATTTGTGAGAGTGAAGTTGAATCAAACAGTTGGTGTGGCAGAAAAAAACATCTGTTTGTGAAGTCTTTTTTGTCTAGAAAGTCACTAAGAGAAGGAAGGAGAAGGAGGGAGCACAGCCATGGAACCAACACAAATACTACCTCCGAATAGTCATCCAGGGTTTCATCAAGTGGGGACACAGACACCTCGCACCCAAGCAGAGCAGGCTGCCCGGGACGCTCCGGCAACACAACAGACAGCTCTGTCCTCTGAGGAGTTCAAAGTGCCCTCTTTGCAACCTAGAAGTTTCCTTCTCATTAATTATTTTGAATATATTATCTTTCCAGAAGGAAGCACTAAGCCCTTTTGCCTTCTTAAACAGAGAAGAGTGAAGAAAATTGAACTGTTTTCTTGACCTCTATACCATTTGATGGGTATGATCTCCACACCAGGGTAGCCCCAAGACCAGCAGCCTTAGCAACACCTGGGAACTTGCTGGAACTGCAAATACTCAGAAGCCTCCCCAGACCCCCTGACTCAGATACTCTTGGGGTGAGGCCAGGAGATCTGTGTTTTAACAAGCCTTCCAAATGAGTCTGATGTGGGCTCAGGCTTAAGAACCAGTGCCGTCCACTACATGGCTCTGCATTTCTGTGCTCTTGGAGTTTTCTGTCTGCTTTCAGTAGGTTTGGTTTTCTTTCTATTTGCAGTGGAGTTACTAATATTTCTGCCCACCCTGTATGACTCTTTTGGTCCCTCTCCCTTCTAATTTGCTGTATCTAATCCACTACAGGCTTAGAAATCAGTCATCACAGTTGTTAAAAATCATGTGTAAAACACAAATACACAGGATCAAATAAGTAAGGAACTGCATAAAAACTGGGGAAGCACCCCTGTGAGCAAAGTGCATGGTTCGAGAACACAGACTTTGAGTATCTATGTTGGCTGTCCAGGGGCTTTCTTTTCTGCTTACTTCCTTAACGGCACAAGATCTACTTGTTTTTATTCCTGATGAGTAGCAGCCGTTGCTGAATAACTGAATGCCAGGAGAGGAAATATTTCTATGGTTTACAAGTGAGTCGCTCCAACATTCACCTTAATATTTTTAATATAACATCATAACTGTCATTAAACATTTGCCATGTGCCAGACACTGTGCTAAACATTTTAAATGCTTTATTCACTTAAAGCCTCCCCACATGAAGTAGGTATTACTGTCCCCATTCTAGATGAGTGACAAGGGGCCCAGAGCCATTGAGGAACCTGTCTAAGATCACAGGGCTATTAAGAAGCATAGCAAGAACCCAGGTTAGCAGGATTCCAAAGCCCTCCCGTTCCCCTTGTTCTTTTCTTAACATCCCTGGGCTATGTAGCCAAGAAGTAGCCTCGTATGTACTCTGGGCTTAGGGGGCAGAGAGAGAGAGACAGACAAGGAGAAAGAGAGAGAAAGAGAGAGAGAGAATCAATCTAAAGAGCTAGACAGAACTGTAATAAATGGTCAATATTCCTCCTTCCTACGAGGAATCAAGGAAGACAAATGGCTCAAGTCATGCCATCCTATCTGGAAAGTCAAAACTTCCAGTGTCCATAGGAAAAAAGGTGCCCCCACTTCCTCCCACACGCTAGCTGTGGGATACTGTCAGCACTTTCTCTGCTTTCTGCCTGAAGCTAATCCACATTTTGGGTAGCCTTAAAGGATTTCCTAATTTATTTCCCAGAGGGGTCCACGTTCCCTTTTATACTCTACCTTGGGGTCCTTACAGTTATTATCTAAGTTTGTTTAAAGCATACGTGATCTTTATTTAGAAAGATCATGAGGTCAGAATCTTCCCGTCCACGGCTACGGCACTACACTGACAATAACAGACCACCCAGAATACTACCCGTTGAAATGTCCCCTTTACTTCTTATTTTGTGTGTTTGCTTATTTGCCTTTTTTTTTTTTTTAAAGGAAAAGGAAAGAGATCTCAAGGTCTCTTTCTTACAGTCTAACATTTTGTTAGACATACAGTAGCACTCTGATATGATGTTCAGTGCTCTCTAAAATGTTCAATGTACAAACAGATGCTATGGGTGGGTACTGGTGGGATAAAACACACTAAGCATACTGAAAAGAGATTATTTAAGAACATGTGTCATGAAGTACTGAAGCAGACCTTATGCTCCCTCCTCTCCACCCTTGGAGCTGCTGGAAAAATTCCTTTTCTTAGGGAGAAAATCAGAGGCAAACTTCGTATTTCAACAACTTGATTATAATCCTATTTAATTGCGTAAGTGGGTCTCTACTTTCTAAATTTCAAACAATCCCCTTTGGTTTGATTCTTTGAAGAGTCTGATTTGGGGGAGGTATTTTAGGAAAAAAAATGTATTCTATAGGTACTTTATAAAATCACCTGAATTAAGGGGGAAATATCTAGTTGTTTCCTAAGTGAGGTATCTTTTTTTTTTTAAGATTTTAGTTATTTCTTTGACAGAGAGAGATACAGCGAGAGAGGGAACACACACAGGGGGAGAAGCAGGTTTTGCTGAGCAGAGAGCCTGATGTGGGGTTCAATCCCAGGACTCTGGGATCATGACCTGAGCCGAAGGCAGATGTCCAAAGACTGAGCCACTTGGGCACCTCTCATAAGTGAGGTATCTTAGCATTCCAATATAACATTTACACCAGAGGGAATGGAAGCATATTATTAGCCTCTTATGTTTGATGAGGAAACCATTATCTAAGACAAAATGTAAGGAGAACAAAATCTTATCCAAAGTTTACCAAATCAGTGGCATATAAAAGCGCTTTATCATGGACTTTTATTGAACTGTCAATGTTTCTATTGTTTATTTTTGGGCTAAAGGTGGCTGTTTGCCTTTCCACACTTGAAGCCCAAGTTTGTCTGGCTGATTCATCAGGGAAGGCCGAGGCCGTCAAGTGTGAGTCCTCTGGTTCCTGCAGATCAGGAAGGTATAAGACCAGAGCCTTTCAACTCTGCTGTGGCCTGGTCCTATTTGGAAGCCAGTGTTCACAGTATCATATGCGTATCAGCTCACACTGCCCATCATGGACACACACCTTCCTTCTGTCTGTCAGAAAAACAATAACCTCCTCTCTCTCACGACCCTCATCCCTCCTCACCTTACCAAAAACAACCGAACAGCTGTGCTCTACAATTAAAGTGGGCCTTTTTAAGTTTTATTCCTTCTAGCACTCTTGTAATTACCAGAAGATCTTCTCAAGACTCTTTTCAAATTGCTGGAAGGTTCCGATGACTATAAACTTCCTGTCTCCTAGGTTTCTTTCCCCAAAATCACCATAAATTTAAATCACAGAGACATCAATTTTTTCCAAAACCAACATCTGTCTGAGTTGAGGTTATCTTGACCCTTCACTGACTTGGAAAGCTACTTATGGGTAAAAACTCCTACCCATGAAAGCATCTCCACCACTAAATGCCAAGACCTCATAGAGAAGCAGACCTAAAGACTTGCCTTTTTTTTTTTTTTTTTAAATAGAGGGTTTGCCGGGAAATTTCAAAAGCCATTTTTGTGATAGGTGCATATATGGAAGTGAAAGTATGAACTAAGCTGACATTATTCAGTTGTGTTTGGAATTATGGTTTGCTTTTACTTTCCTTTGTAAAATTCCATCTAGGTGGAATCCCATCTTTCTTTTTAATGTTTTTTTTCTGATACACATGGCTACTATTTATTTTAGTGAAGCAAAAGGAAAAGAAATATAATTACAGCCCCTATCAGTTGCCTCTACTGAGTACCATTTCTCATAAATGCAGCTGATTTGTTCTGCCTTTGGAAATCAGGAGCAGTCTTTCACCTACACAGCAGTAACTTCAAAATCAGTGTCTCTTGGCTTTACCATCTCCATGACCTTCTGGATTAAAGTCAGTTCAGATAGTATCTGCTGACCTTCACAAATTAACAGCCTTGCAAAGCCAACAGAGCTTGCTGTAAGAATTTGGGCCCTGATTTATCCATATCCATATGAAGATTTTTAAAACCTTTATCAGAACCCTGCCTTAAATGTCTCTCCTGGCCTATACAGGAGCTGTCGATTTTATTCCATCTTTAAAAAGTAATATGACATGTAAAATCCAAAGCTGTAGATCAACTGGGTTTGTGTGAGGTGATTCTCATCATAAGATGGACTTTACCCTGCCTGGTTCCCTTGCCTCCACATTCCGGGCCCCTCCAGCAGACAGTAAGCCCCCTCAGGAAGCAAAGCTCAGTTTCTGGCATGAAGAAGCTGCTCAGTGAGTACGTGCCTCATCAATGAAGGACACCCCAACTTTACAAAAGGACTTACTCAGGATCTTCCTCCTTTGTAAGGGCTTAGAAAGTCACGCCTCCTAGAGCACACCATCAGCACTGGTGGACTTACACAGAGTTTTCAAGGGCACACCCATGTGTCTCCTGCACTAGGTAGACCAGAAAAGATGGGTGAAAGTAAACACATCAGATGAGTGAAACCTCCCAGATTAGACCTTGGCTTTTCAAGACTGGTGTGTTAATAAAGAACATGGACTTGAGCAGTAAACCAACCTGAGTTTGAATCATAACTTGGTGTCTGGGCACGACTGGTGACTATTCTGAGCCTTGATTTTCCAACAGTAAGGGTGAGAATACTACTTTTGAAGGTGCTGTCAGGAGTAAACAGACTACGGAGTAGCTAACACAGTGCCTTTGCTGCCTCGAAGACATGCGGTCAAGGGCAGCTCCTAACATGTGCTGGTTTCCGGAATGGCGTCGCATCTCTGCTTGCTATCCATAGCAAAGGTTTCAGGAAGTGTCCTGATACTTAAAAAATTCTCTCAACTACACAGATCAGCAGCTTGACCCATTTGACATGCCCTGGGAGTTCATCTAAAAGGAAGGAGTATACCGCCCTACTTTGGCATTTAAGGATAGTCATACAAATAGAAGCAGGAAAAAAAAATCCCATTGCCGAAAATGACTGATGCGAGGTTTGGGTGTTCAAAGCTGAGTAATTACAAAATAATAAATGTAAGCGTTAAGTGAATCCTGGTTGTTGTTTCCAGGAAGGTCGCCAGGGACTGGGGGCAATGGGGAGGCGGGGAGGGGGCCGTGTCTAACACAGGAGCCACCTAGGAGCTGCTGCAGAACAGGGTGGCTAAATGCTTCTCTGACAGAAACAGGACTGCCCCGGATTTTCCCATCCTCCTAGCTGCCGCTGCCTTTCTGGGAGATCCCATCCAATTTAAGTCTTGATTAATATCAATTGGAACCTAATACCTTTAGATCAGTGTTGAGAGATGAACCACAAATCTTTTTGTGCCACTTATTCAGACACAGAAGAAAGGCACTTTATACCATACAGGCTATTTTTTTTTTTTTTTAATCTCCAAGACTTCCGATCATTTATGTATATGGGTTAGGGCCAGCCTCACATATAGGAGCAACCTCAAAAACAATATTCATGTAGGAATTCCTGAATGATGTATTCTGGCATGCTTTTTCTCCAATATGCTTTCTGGAAGCAGGGAAAGGGACTCGGGATGGTAATCAAGGAAATCACTAAATATTACAATCCCGGGGGATCATTGAGGACAAGATTTTATAGGGTGTGTGTGTGTGCATGAGAAAGACACACAGAGGGAGAATAAGAAAATAACAAGGAAAAAGAAGAGAAAGAGCAGAGAAGAAAAAAAATCCAAGGCTCTTAGAAAGGGTTCAATTTCCTCTGTTGCTCAAGGACATGACTTGGGCCGTCATCAAAATGGCCAAGAGTTTGCAAATCTGTCACACAGATTCTCATGGAATTACTGGGACAGCCACAAAGTCAGGGGAAGGAGACAGCATAATGGTAGTTACAGTAAAACTTGCAAACACAATTTCTATATGTTATTAAGTTATAATGCCCCAGAATATAAAAATAACTGGAGTGAAGAGGGGAGTGGTTGATAGTACTCAATTCTTAAAACAGCACAGTTTTCTGTAGTGTCTCTACTATTCTGTCAAAAGCATACTCAGCTGCCAAGACCAGGCAGCTAATTCTATTTGTGAAAATAAATATAACAAGACTGAATTTCTTCCTGTATTTAAAAGTTTTCAAATATTTAAATTTACACTTCAGGTAATACATAAATGTCAGTCTTAACCTTATTTTATCTGCTTTTGGGGAACGGAGAAGGAAGGATAAATTGAGGAATAAAGAACATACAATAATTGCATTAATTGGAGATACTATAAAAATCACTACATGAAAAAATCATTTAAAATTAAAATAATCTCAAAATAAAATTCAAATCATTTCTCAATGAAGTGACCATGGTAATACTGCAATATATTCAGTAATAAGATAAGATCCTTTCAAATAAAATTAATTTAAGAAGTTCTTAAACTGGGGCACCTGGTTCGCTCAGTGGGTTAAAGCCTCTGCCTTTGGCTCAGGTCATGATCCCAGGGTCCTGGGATCCAGCCTGGTGTCGGGCTCTCTGCTCAGCAGGGAGCCTGCTTCCCCGTCTCTCTCTGCCTACCTCTCTGCCTGTTGTGAACTCTGTCTCTTAAATAAATAAAATCTTTTTAAAAATAAATAAAAAATTTTAAAAAGTAAAAAAAAAGTCCTTAAACCACAGAATATTTTATTTCAAAGCTTGAAGATTTTTAAAATTTTATATGTATAACTATTCTTATAGTGATAACAGCTATTCCCAAAATTCAATAGCTTAAAACACCATTTTGTTTTAGTGAGTCAGGAATTGGAATTTGGGAAGGGCTCCCTTAGAGTTTCTTATAGTTATTGTCACAAGTCTGTGGGTGCCGCGTTGTCAGAAGGCTCCACTGGGCTGGCCACCCAACACAGTTCATCTGCATGGCAGGCAAATGACAGTTGCAGTTGGCTGGGCATTCCACTGAAGCTGTCCACCAGAGAGCCCACCTATGGGCTCTCCAGCATGGCAGTGTCAGAGTAGTTGAAATTCCTTCATTGCAGTTGATATCCCCCACAGCAGGGGTACCAGCCTGGAAGACTGGGTGACAGTTACCATGGCCTTTTGGGACCAGCCTTGGAAACCCTGGAAGTCATGAAGCATCAATTCCATTATTCTACTGGTCCAAGAAGCCATAAGCCCACCCAAATGCAGGGAGATACCAACCTCACCTTTCAATGGCAAGAGTGTCAAAAAGTTTCCGTGTCATGTTTTATAACTGTCACGATGGCTTCCTGAGTCCTTGCATTCTCTAACATTCCTTGCAGAAATGATCATTTGCGCCCATAAAAATGAGTGCACACAAGCTTTGTACATAGTAGCTGCTCAATAAATATTTGGAAGGTGTATCATGAATAGTTTTCTCAGTGGAAAGAGTATGACGTAGCCACTAATGAACTCACAAAGGAGTGACTGAAAATATGGGCAGATATGAACGCTTTACGATGAGTCTTCACCTAGGCACTTTTCATACTAACTGGGCCCGTCCTCAAATTTATAAGGGAATGAAAATAAGCACTGTTCAGTAAAGAGAATGCTACCAAGAGCTTACTCTATCTGCTTGAAAGTGAGAAAAATATGAACTTGAATCCTGACCTCATCACTTATAAGTAGACCTTAGGACACATTTTTTTCACCCCTTAAAATCTGTTCTCTCATTTTTCAAACAATCACAAATATTTCCACCTATCTCATATTGTTCTTGTGAGGATTAAATGTGTAAATACCTGTATCTAGCTAAGAACAGGGCCAGAGTTGGTACTAAATAGTAATATATTGTTTTTATATCATTATTACTGTTTTAAAATTCTTAGACCATTCCATGGAACATGGGAAGCACTCAATAAGTGTTAGTTATTAATATAATTATAGGTCACTAACCTTCATTCTGTCCAGTTTCCATCCACCTCTCTACCTTCCCTCTATAATCAAACATTTTACAATTTGACACATCAAACATTCAGAACCTCTTCATTCCCTCTTTATGCTCTGAGAAACATGAAAAAGAACAATGAAAATGCCCAAAACTGGGTAACCTTAAGAAAAGCCAGGCATTGTAAGATGCTTGAATAATCATATAATCAATAGGTGATTTTTATCAGTTTCAAACTCTCATAAGAAAAAAATTTCCACCTTGATCACTGCAACTTCAGAATGTTACTAGCCTATAGGAGAAGGTAAAAGGTGAAGTCTTTTTCCTTCGACAAGGTTCTATGATGGGATGACTACCTCTTTCTTCAGCTGAGGAAATAGGACCAAGAAACAAAATTTGTGTGGTATGTCTAGAGATCTGATGCTATCAAAGAATGAGCAGGGATGGCTTTTGTACTAGAAGGCCTATAGAGCAGAATTTATGGTCTCCCATCCAAGTACTAACCAGGCCCGACCCTGCTTAGCTTCCGAGATCAGACGAGATTGGGCGCGTTCAGGGTGGTATGGCCGTAGACTAGAGCAGAATTTATGGTTAAATCATGCTATAGGTCACACTGGAATTGGTTTGTCTTGGTTTTTTTTTTTAATATTAAACTGAAAGTGAAGTGGACTGTAAGTTCTGTGAGGACAAGACAATGTCTTGTTTGCTCCCCCATTGCATTTCTGGTACCCCCATTAGTATGTGGCACTTAGCAAAGGTTTCAGGAGTTACCTGTTAAAATGAGTTCCATAATTTTATGTTAAAATAAATGCCTGGGGGAAAAAAACCCCGCTAAATATTTTAACCTAAGTATTTTGATTTTGAGTTCTACAGACAACCTTATTTTAGCCTATTACAATCTTGTTTTTCCATTATGAAAATATTTCTCCCTTTTGAACGTAAGCTTGCTTTTTTAGTTCGCTGATGAAGATAATCCAGATAAAGCAGAACACACTCTTGAGGCGGGAAAAAAAGGAGGGGGCAAGCTTCAAAACTGAAGGTTGAACCCACAAAAACAAGCACACAAACTGCTCAACAGATCTGCAAATGACACTCAAGAACCAAAATGAAATTGGCTTTTGCTTAGCAAAACCCCAATTAGAATCATGAGAAATAAGCCCTTGAAATAAAAATGACACCTATGTGACAGTGAACCAGTTTTGAAGCATCAACCCAGAGGGGGCAAATGCTTTCAGTTGAGCCCCTCGAGAGAGAAGGGCATCCACCCCAGGCAACTTCTTCATGCTTTAGTTTATTGTGTTCTTTATTTGAACAGGATTAAGCCTTGCACGCGCACACACACACACACACACACACACAAACACACAGATGATCTTTCCCCTCTGCATCTGGTCAAGGCAGATGTCATCGAAAAATCATTCGTAAGTAGAAAGCCCCTTCCTTCTCTAGAAGAAAACCTCTTCCATGCTCATAACCGGAGACCAGTGTTCGGCCTGGCCAGACTCCTCGCAACCCAGCCCAGGTCTTCATGAGAACTGCCCCACTTCCCACAGGGAACATAGTGTGCCATGTAAGAAAGAATGTGGCATCCCTCTGTCCCAAACGTCAGCTTCCAGGCCCACCTGATGAAGTCTCATTTTCTGTGGCCTCCTCTGTCTCTCAGGGGGGAGGTTTCTCAACAGCTGTCTGAAAGGGCTGCCAGAGAGGACCTAACATGCGTGTGAACTGGAACAGGGGCACACACACTCGCACAGGCATATCCACCCTTCCCCAAGAAATACCATCCGCGCAGGACGCGAGGCTGCCCTCATGCTGCTCAAACTGAGCTGAGCAAAAACATTGCCCAGCTTCCTAATTTTACAGCTTTTACATTGAATTGAGACCTCCCCCATCTCCTCCACGTAAATTGCCATTCCCTCTGTTAGCTTTAAATGTTTTTTTTAAAAAAAAAAAAGGAATAAAGATACCTACTTTTTTAACATCGAGAGATCCAAACTGGCAGAAAGTAAACATATAGACATTAGCCCATGACTGTAAAAAAATCACTTAGACCCACAGCCTCAGTTATCTTACTCTAACAGAATTTAAAAAAAGAAAAGATATTACCAGACATCCTCTTTCAGATTTAATAAACAGAAAATCTTTACATTTATAATTTTATAAGGATCAAGATTAAAAAAACAAAAAAAGCATCTGCCTTATGTTCTCAGTGACCAGCTGGATAGATGGTCAAGAATGTCATTAGTTAAGAAAGCTCTCATTCATTACCCAAAAGTCCCTTGGACAGGCTTGGTGTGGGGTGTAAGAATGTTCCAGAATGTGATATTTGAAGAATGTGTTCGTGTCTGAGATATGAGGCCATGCAGTGGATGTGGGGGAGGAAGGGAAAGAACAGACAGCCTGTTGTGATCCAAACAGCAACCATGAACACCTCAACATTGGTTTGCTACCCAGACACTTGCAGCTTCTCGTCCACAAGTTCCCTCGACAGTATTCATAGTGAAGAAAACCAGGTAGAGGTCACCATAGCTGCCAATAATCCCTTCTCTAGACAAAAGTACCTCACAAACAGAAAATTTAAAGAAACGTGGAAGAGGACAGGCTGCTTGAAATTGTCACTCCGTGGGCACCTCTCTTCTGGGTCCACGCAGAAGATGGAGGAAGAGATAGGGGGTCTGATGTGTTCATTTTGATAACAGAGTTTCCATGGGTAAAATTTCTCTACGTCTAAATCACCATTCTACCTGTGTAACCGAAAGTGTATGGGTGTGTTCGGGTGGGGGGTTGGGGAGGGCAGGAGGGTGCCAACAAGACCCAGTAAACCTGATGGAAAGACCAGAGTCAATGGCTCAGCAACTGTCCAATGTTCCATATCAATTTATAGCTACCTTTCAACTTAATCTCTTAAGAATATCCATCAGATATGAGGAAGTGGAGATGCAATGGGGGTGGGGGTTAAGGGGGTAGGAAAAGAATAAATGAAACAAGATAGGATCGGGAAGGAGACAAACCAAAAGAGACTCTTAATGTCATAAAACAAACTGAGGGGGTGGGGGGGAGGGGTGTTGGGAGAGGGTGGTGGGGTTACATTATATGTTTATATAAAAATAAAAAATTAAAAAAAAAAGAATATCCATCAGAGGGACTCTGGTAGACAGATGAGTTTCTTGGCCCTTCTGCTCCTTCCTTCCATCCAGCACTGAACACCTCCTGGGTGTGAGGTGTTATGCTGGGAACCCGCAGGAATATATGAGAACCAGAGGTATGGGGATCCCAGGTCTGCCATTCTGAGGGCAGAGGCTACGTATGAGTGAACATCAGTCAACACAGCTTCTGAAGCTGGAAAAAAAGTCTTTGAAACAACCCATATATTGCCTTTTTGCCAAAAACTCACTGTGGTACTTTGACTGGAGAGCCTCGAAGAGGAAATTAACGAGAAGCCTTAAGTTATAAGTAGGAACCAGAGTCACCAAAGGCAAACAGGAGGTCAGCTTCCAGAACAGAGAGCAAATATACCAGAAAAAGAAGGGCATGTACCGTAAAGGAGAGGATCACTATTCAATATTCCCAGCTGTTCTCCAGCTTCTCTCTGTTTTCCTTCTGACTGCAGCTGTCCCTGGTTCTTAGAAAACATCTCAGGCAGAATCTTTAACTGACCTCAAGGGGGAAAGAACTAATAACAACAATAATAATCGTTTCCCACACTGGGTACTTACTGTAGGCTTGACACTATGTCTAATGCTTTAGATCTATCAGCTCTCTAGTGCTCAGAACTATCTCTCAGAGGCAGGTATTTCTGCCAATTTACATACAGGAAAACAGACTGAGGCAGGCTAAGCAGCTGGCCCAAAGTCACATGGCTAGCAAGTGACAGTGGCAGGAAGCAGGTATGTACCCTTCTAGTGTCAGGGCTCCTAACCACTTCACCATGAAGGGTTCTTCCGAATCCTGGCCAAGACAGGTACAGACTTGCCAAAATTAACTTTACTAAAGAATTAAGAAAAAAGTAAAATATAAATACAAATTTTAAAAAAGCAAGTTAAAACCCAAGTCTCTTTGTGTTAAAATACAAGTATCTTAACATCAAAACTTAAATGTTGGTCAGTTAATAAGTTCACCAGCCCATCTTCCTCCCAGGGTGTTATGAAACATATAACACATGTATATGCGCTTTTCATACTTTAAAACATAATATCAAACTTCCTTATTATTTATTCTTTCTAGGAATATCCCCTTTCTATCCCCCAACCCAAGGACTGAGAACATCTCGGATGAGATATCACAGTGGCTGAGGATTCTGCTTTAGATATTTTTGTGCAATCTAAAAAAAGGTATTAACATTTAAATTTTATATCTTCAAAACGAAAATCTATGCCTATCGCTTTATAAAACAAGCCACAGGAATAAAGTTAACGAATCTTCTTCACACACAGAGATCTCAGAATGAGGGGTATACGTGAAAATGAGACAAATGGGATTTCTGTGCTCGAACTGAAGACATCCCTAGTCATTTTGTACTGACTTTGTGAGTTTTCTCCTATCTCTCGAAGGTCTCGGGCTCTGGGCTCTTGGAAGTCCTGCCTTCCCTTCTGCCCTCCTTCTCTTGGTGCCCTTTGGTTCACCCAACTTTGTTGAGGCTGTTCCTATCCTTCTTAAAAGCTCTTTTTCTTTGCCATTTATTTTGAGCTAACATTTGGCCACTTGTGGCCTCTGCAGGGGCATCATCTTTTTCTGAAACCCACCTGCATCCTTCTGCCCCTTCCACATCCCTTGCAGAGTTGGTGCTTTCTGAAAATGGGCTGCCACGAGCTGCTAGTCCCCGACTGGGGCACAGGGGATGCGTTCTTATCCTTAGTAACTTCTGCAAGTTCTTTCATTTGAAACACCTTTAAGAATCTTCTCTTCCTCTCTCCATGTCTAGAGCAGAAATCTTATCAATGTAATTTATAGTACCAATGTTCCTAATCCACACCGCCCTGCCCAGTCAGCAGAGACGCAAAAAAAAGGACCGTTGGCCCTTAACCAACACGGCTCCACTTAAATGTGGATTTTTTTTTTAAATAAATTCAGTACTGTTAATGTATCTTCTCTTATGATCTTCTTAACAGTATTTTCTTTCCTCTAGTTTACTTTATTGTAAGGATAAAGTATATAATACATATAACATAAAAAACATGTGTTAATCAATTGTCTATGTTATTAGTAAGACTTCTGGGTGACCGTAGGCTACTGGTAGTTAAGGGCTGGGGGAATCAAGGGTTATATGTGGATTTTTGACAGTGTGAGGGTCAGCGCCCCCACCCTCTGCATTGTTCAAGGGTCAGTTGTAGAAGGCTCTTCCTTCCTTACCCAACAAAATCTGGCAGTCCTAGGTCAAAGGCAGCCCCAAAGTGTCACTCGAGTGGGGAGGCCAATGCTTGTATCCACCATATGGCCTCTTCTCAACATATGACAAGGCTTTGAGGTCAAACAGATTCCGATTCAAATTCCGACTCTCACAAAGCTCTGTTATATCCGGCAAGTCATTAAACCACTCCAAGCCTTTGTTTACTCATCCTCAAAGTGGGGCTGATGATACTGGCTATCTTATCACTGCTATGTTATTTACTAGGGATAATGTATATCAAGTCTTTGCACAAAGGACACAGATGTAGACCAGCATTATTTATCCAAATAGCCTCTATCCCTTCTGAGCAAAGCAGAGTTAAAAATAAAGCCAAGTCCTTCTGTCCCCAAATACTCCTGGAAACAAATGAGTCGCAACCAACAGTCTTTCCTAGATGTTAGGTCTGTCCCTTCTTCCCTCCCTCCTCCTTCTTCCAAGAGGCCTGAAAACCCACTCCCGCACCAATCATTTCTAATTTTATCAACATGCTAATAAGCATGAGCCTTATGACCCCTACTTAAGTGGAGAAATGGTAGAAGAACCATAGAGAAAGATAGGACTCTTTTAAAATCATTACTGTTTTTTATTACACTTTGGAGCTTTCCACACAAGCCTTGGAGGAAAGCTACGAGAGCTCAGGGGCTGTTAATGGAATATCAGCCATGCTGTGGTGATGAGGGTGGCCATTCTGAACTTTGCTGTTAGAAGACTATGTACTGTGGTCCTGAAGCCTGACTGGGCTTGATGAGCTATTTGTGCCTTTAGAGGAAAATTTAAAAGATGGGCAACTAAAGATTCAAAGAAAGGAGGACTAGAGCAAGAATAGACAAGAAGGGAATAAAAATGAAAAGACAGCCACAGAGTCAAATAAATTGAGCTTTGTCTCTGGTTTCCACTGTCAGGATGACAGGAACTGCTTTGTGCTAGGCTCTAAGGGAAAGGAAGCTCCCAACTCAGCACAAATCCATTGGGGCCCATCCAGGGGACTGGAAAGGAAAGGAGACGGAGGGAGGATTTCCACTCCCAGATCCTAATGACCATTGTTAGAGGAGGAAAGATAGGGAAAAGAGAAAGAGAAAGGTCTGGGTGGGTGCTAAGTTCCTGAACTATGTCCACAATGACATATGAAAGACCCCAAGGATACGATCATCCAGATATGGGAGCTCTGGCTTCTGAATAGCATGAAAGATCCCTTGTCTTCACCAAGAAACTTGGGCAAGACTGAGATCAAGTTCTCAAGGTTCTGTCCTGTCTGGGGCTCATCACTGTCGAGGAAACCTCTGCCTCACTTTCCAAAAAGGAGGGCAACCTCTTCAGCACAATGGTCAACTGCCTTTAAGAGAGAAGGACCGGGGAAAATTAGATTCATGAGTGAATGCAGGAAATGTAAGAAGCAAATAGTAGCTCTACGTTTCTTATATTTTTACTCTTTTTATTGGGAAACTAATGAGTAAACACCCCCTACCTTCGAAAGAAAGTTTCCTCTGAGTCCCTAAAAACTGTGTAGTCAAAGTTTAGCCACACATTAAGAAAGGAGTTGCTATTTCCCAGATGACCCCAGACTGAAGAGTGAATTCTGCATTACCAATCCCAAGACCTTCTTCCTATTGCCTGCCTTGTTTATAGGCATTCAAAGCCAAAGAAAAGAAGTTAGAAGAATATTCATTTTCTTAATTGTTATATAAATGTCTCAGACTGACCTATAAAACGTATGGCATCACGGAAGCTGTAACGCACTCCAAAATACATGTTTACAAAATGCAAGACAGGTGTTTGGATTCATTTCAAATGTATTTAAGAAAAAAAAAGAAAAACCAATATGCTACTCCCCAAACAAAGAATACCACAGTGTGTGGTAGTTAATTTTGGAGAAAAGAAGCGCATATAATCACTTACATTTTTGAAGTAAAGGTTAATTTGCAGGAAACGGGAAGTTAAGACATGTGTAATTAACCTGAAGGTACATAATATAAAGAATGGAAGGCAAGGACTAATGAAGGAGCTAGAAGGAGCTAGCACAGAAAAGCTTGCCGAAATGACAAACGGCTGAAATATCTCTTCTTTAGCTCTTTCCCTCCTGTAACCATCACACACAGAAGCACTTGGTTGTGGGTCAGAATGTGCTGGAGAACAGTGTTCCTCCAAGTATGGTTCCTGAGCCCTGCGTTCATCCCCAAACTGATCATTTTCCACACCCACAGGATAAGTACGGCCTTTAAAAGGGCACAGTTAGAAGCCTTTACAGCATTTTGTAATTGAAGGAACATCCAAGCAGGTGATCACTCTTGTAATAATTTATTTTTACTGTATTTTGTAAATGTGTCGGTGTACAGTGGACTGGAAATGGAAGGAGAGGACGATACCGGTCTTTCACTGTGGGCAGTTTGCAAAGCACTGCTAAAAAAGCCTAAAATCTAAAATTGCGGATAGTAAGCACTCAGCATGGACTCAAAAAAATATACGGAAATCTTCCGTTATTCAGGTTTTAACTTCGATTTATGTTTTCCCAGTGCGGAAGCCCACCTGGCTAGTGTGGAAAATGGTAAGAGGCTCAGAGTGACGGCTGCTCTAGCCCCAGACCCCAGTTCCACTCAGAGCCGCATACCTTGCTTTCAGCTGCTGATCTAGTCCCTACAAGGCAAAACCCCACATGATCTTTTCGTTTGCTTCTATGTAAAAAGAATTTCTGCACAGTCTTCTAGAGAGGAAAAAGGAAGTATAGTGCTAATTATTAAGCACACCAAATATTTATATATCATTAAATGTAAAAAATCTATGAGCTGCTAGGTGGGTTCTTTTCTCCCACATGCCTTACTTTCTAAAGGAGTATGTTCCAGTACATGGATTCCATTACACCCGCTATCTCTCCTTTCTTTTTGTTTTCCTACCTGAGGTTATGACAACATCACTTCCATCTTTTAAAAATATTTCAGAGTTTGGCCTAGAATCTTTTTTGCCCCTGGAATTCTGTTTATGAAGAGGGGTGGGTATAAAAAAAAGACTTTTGTCATAACATTAAACACATCAAAAAAATGAAAACATACCTAAACATTCATACCTGAGCACAAGTGTAAACATACATCCACAACACCCACATAAAGTCCCACCAGCAAAATCCTCACCACCTCACTGTGATCACTGGGAAACGATATGCCCAAAGATGAGAAGAAAACAACAGTCTCCTTAGTTACCATCACTAAGTGTTCACTGAAATAAAACTTTTTAGCTACTGCCCTGGCTACAGGTCAGTTTCAAGTTCACTAGTAAAATGCAAATTCATTAAATATGCAGGCAATGGTTGGCTGCAGGAGGGAATGGCACTTATATTGGGAGAGCCCAGGGAGAAGCAGATGGGGAGGTGCAGACAAGGAATTCTGAAATCCCATTAATAAACACTGGAACCTTATTGGCCCATTTTACTGAATGGCTTTGGTATGCCACCACCGCTACAAATGCCAGGGTCACCGCGTGAGAAGGTAAGACACAGACCTTGCGCTCTACACCACTGAAGCATGTGAACAGCGAACGCCTGCCCCTAACCTTCATGAACAGGGCCTTCCCCATCAAAGACCTTTGAGGACCGGAGCTAGAGTTGTTTATCCTGCGTTCTTTTTCTATTAGGTTTACTTTCCTGATGTTAAACCCTGTCAACTTTACTGCCCCGAAACCTGTCTTCAGAATAGGACTTTCTGCCTTGAAGACCCCTTTTAAGAAATGTCAAGGGGCAGTAAACATAAAATGGGATCCGTAGCACCACCAATGACAACAAAACCGGGGCCCAAGCTAATCAGCCTCCTGCATAAAACACACGCTCTGTCTCTGTCTCGGTCTCTCTCACACACAGTAGCCGCCCAATAAGATCCGCTGAGCAATGTAAGCAGCAGAGTAGGAAGCAGCTGAAAAGAATTCCTGCTGTGTTCTCCCCTCTTGCCTCCCTCCCAGTCAAAAGGGTTCAAGGAAAGAATGTTTTATTACACACTGCTGTTCACAGCGAGCAGGGCAAGTTTATTCTGCCTGGGGGCCCAAGTGGGGCGAGTCTGGTCGTCTCCATATGTTCTCAAAGTGAAATTGTTCCCTCTCGTTTTTCAGGCCTGGTCTAATTTCAAGCAAGCCAGAGACACGGCATACAGATGGGGCAAAGCAGCATGCCTGCTCTGAGAGGGAACTGGGCCCCCAGCACAGGAGCCACCCCAAAGGGAGTGAGCGATGATATATTCCCACTTGCCTCCCAGTCTCCTTCCCTCCTTACCTGTAGCTGCCTGGACCTCACGTGGGGTTCTGTTCAGGGTCGGTGTGGCCCCCACGGAGACAAGCCTGCATCAGAAGGTCTTGGGAGTCCACGGGCCACAACTTTAGGCTCACAGGTGAAGTCCATCTCAATGACATCAGGAGATGAAGGTTCAAAGGAGGCAGCACCCACCAGGCTTTCCCCAGAACATAATGAAACCACTTAGGGATTTTTTTAAAAAAGAAGCTGAGGGGCTCCTGGCTGGCTCAGTTGGTAGAACATGCAACTCTTGATCTTGGGGTTTTGAGTTCAAGCCCCACATTGGGTGTAGAGATTACTTAAAAATAAAATCTTAAAAAAATAAAGACCTAAAGGTCACAAGTTGACCTTGCAACTTGTGAAAACTGTTACAAGTGCACCCTAAGGCTGGAGACCAGAGTAAGACTCCTGGTCCTCACTGGGGCTTCCCTCACACCAACAGGTGGGAAAAGGTTCTGTTTACAAGTCAGCTGAACTCCTGAGCTCTGTCTAGCAGGCAATCTCTGAAAACAGGTGAGGCTAGCCAACAACACTAGTAACACGGGATATGCTACTATTATGTTTTTAATAACAGTCATCTTATATGTGTTATACTTGCTTACCATTCGTTCTAGGAACAATTTCATTTTGTATTCACAACAAACCAAGGAGAGGAGAAGGGGAGAAATTACCACCCCCATCTTACAGAAGAAGAAACCAAAGCTCAAGATTGCGAAGTGATTTTCCAAAACAACCTCACTGGTAACTGAAAATAAAACTCATGTGTGTCTCTTTCCACTACATCCCAAGCTACCTTCAGAAAGAAGCCTTAGCTTTAATTTAATTTAATTTAATTTATTTATTTGACAGAGAGAGAGATCACAAGTAGGCAGAGAGAGGGGGGAAGCAGGTTCCCTGTTGAGCAGAGAGCCCCATGCGGGGCTCGATCCCAGAACCCTGAGATCATGACCTGAGGCGAAGGCAGAAGAAGCCTTAGCTTTTTAGAAGCAGTTAAAAGCATTTCTCCTATTTTTCCCCACATTGCCCATTCTTCTTAAGTATGGGAAGAAAACACCCACTACCACTTTCATCCATGTAACCAATGCTCCGAAAGTCACATCTGAATCAAAGAGCACTCCCACCATATGCCATTTCAATACACCTTCATCCTTCTTGCTCTGGGCCGGATTTAGGGGGTTACGTGGGTCTGATATAGAATCTTAAGTACTCACAAAAACAGGAAGGCATACTGATGACTATGCCCCTTGTCTGCGTCAATGTCATTTGGACTCCTGGGACCTAACACTTGAGACTTTCCTGAATCGTGTGCTTTGTCAAATACGCACACTTGTCTGCCAAAGTCATACCACCGGGCTGCCATCCACCTCCCTGGAAATGCCAGATATCCTTTAGTTTTACCTCACTCCGTTTTACCAGAAGGTTCCCCGCAATAACCAAATGATGTTTTGTCAGCGGCAGGGTCTTGGGTTTTTGTTTTGTTGTAAAATCAATGTGCCTTCCCACCCCCCGGCTCCCAGGCTGTCAGTAGGCATTTGGCCCACTCCACTCCTCCTCCAGGCCTGACTTCTCTCCCACACACTGGCTCCTGCGGGCTTCAAAGAAGCCCAGTGGCAAAAGAAACACCCTAGATTTAAAAATAAAAAACAACCTGCTGATCGTGGAGCTCAGTTCTGGGAGTATCAGGTACAGCTCACTGTGAACCCTGCAGCCAGCAGAGAATGACCAAACCCATCTCCCTGATTCACGTTATCTCCAGAAGTTATAAAATGTATGATATGTCAACATCATTTGCACATAATACTGAATGAATGAATGAATGAATGAATGACTACTCTTATCCTATAATATGCACTGAAGAGAAACTTCACCAGACTCTTACTGAAAATATTAATTACGGGACAAGCAAAGGTCAATGACTACTCAGATGTTTACCCTTCTGCGGCACATACAACTTTAAAGCCATGTTTACATGTCTTGTCACCATCATTTAAATGTTTTACTTGCTTACAAAATTTTTCTCAACGATTTTTCATGATTTGCTGTCCTATGAGCAATGTGATGAGCAGGAGCACACAGGCAATGAACACCAGGTGATGCTGACGTTTTGTCCTAAAGCTCAGACCCCTTGAAGACAATAACGATGTTGCTTCTTTCAGTGTACATCTTCCCGAGTAGATCAGCCATTTTCAAGTTTATTTCCTCCTAAATTCTACAACTTCCTCTGTCTGAGTATGTCTCAGATTTCCCCATCATCACTTCATTCCTAATATTCCAGTTTTCACAAGTTACTAGGAAGCATGGCCTTACGCCAGCATTTACTTCCTGACCTCCAAAATGAAAAAGATTCGTAAACAAACAAACAAAAAAAGACAGAGAGAGAGAGGAAGTTTTAGCAACTATTTTTGGACCCCATAAACAAAACTGGTTTTTCCAGAGAAAGAAAATCCTTTAACCTACTTTGAGGACTAAAACATGGCCTGAACACATCTGTGGTCAACGTTTTACCATTAGAAGGAAAAGTACAAAGGTACTATATTTAAAATGCCATTGTTGTTGTTGTTGTTTTCTTACAATTAGCAGCCATCTAGTCCAACAGTAACCTTAGAAAATATTATTTCTTGAAAGAGGCTAGTTCACATGGTTTAGTGTCGGGGGGCTGTTCTTGCTACTGAGGCTCAGTTGCTGGGTGATCATTAGTAAATGCTCCCTGTAAAGTGCCCTCGAAGGCTTTCTGCATCATCACATCTGCTCCCGGGACCACAACAAAGATTTTAGCAGGCTGTGAACAAGCTCGGGAAATCAGGACTTGTTGACTTACCAGCCACAGCACGAAGACACCAAAAGGTCTACCAAGCTGTTGTCTCACCTGTTTGGGGGTTTTCTTTGCTTATGTCTTCTCGAGCTTTTCAAAAACAGGTAATGGGGAGGTAAATATTTGGGACCAGTCGCTCATCTTGCTTTGCAGCCACAGGGCTAGCTCCAGTGGGGCAGCCAGGAACTTCAAAGGGCACCCCTGGTGTGGATCAGTTTCACGGGGGACAGAGCCAGGGCCCGAAGCACCCTTTTAAAACTCAGGAGGCCATGACTTCATTCCCTACTCCGGTCACCTGAGACACACTGTGCATACACAATGGCTATCAGTCCTCCATCATAAGGTGGAAGAGTTCTCTACTTGGCCCCTGTCTGACTCTGTCCAAAAAAGGAAAACAAGAGCTAGGTCCCTGTACAGGTTCCTCCCACTTTTTACTCACTCCTGCTCTCCCCGTGACTATACACAAGCTACTTACACAAGTCATGTTTTTCGAGCTGCTTGGCCAAAGCCAGAGGCATATGAAATTCAGAACTCTGAAAATACTTCTGATGTCTTTTCCTGTCTCTCACACACGCACATGCTTCCCCCAAATGCCCCTTGCCGTTTTCATTTATGACACAGTTCCAAAATAAAGCTGGAGGCACCCATCCTGTTTAGAAACACCCGACACCCTACCTGTTGGGTATAGCTAGTATCTTCGTTTAGGGTCACATCTTCCCAGAGACTCTAGCTCCAGGGGTCCTGAAAACCATCCTTTTTTTTTTTTTTTAAACTTTTTTTTTTTAAGATTTTATTTTTATTTATTTATTAGTTAGAGAGAGAGAGAGAGAGAACGCGAGTACAGGCAGACAGAGAGGCAGGCAGAGGCAGAGGGAGAAGCAGGCTCCCTGCCAAGCAAGGAGCCCGATGTGGGACTCGATCCCAGGATGCTGGGATCATGACCTGAGCCGAAGGCAGCTGCTTAACCAACTGAGCCACCCAGGCGTCCCGAAAACCATCCTTTTTAACTGCTTTGTATCTGTGGCCATTTGTCCCACGGATTGCTGCTTTGACCTCTAACATCTTGCCAGTTAAAACTTATGCTTCCTCCTTTAACTATTGCTGGTCACAGTTTACTTTACTAAAGGAAATTCTGGCTGTAACTAAATTCACATAAACTTTCCATTTCACCAGGATGCCTTCTTTTCTTGGCTTCAGCACAAATCTTTTCTGAATCTAAGGAGTGGCTCTTAAAGGTCCTCCATGTATGTTTGTTTTCGATTTGAGAGCATCTCTCCGCACATGCATAAAACATTAGAAGATTCAGTCATGTGTCTAAAGTCTCTCTAAGCTGGGAAGAGTTGGTCTTCACAGGGGGCTCTGCTCACCCCTTTGGGCTCTGCCTCACAAGTGTCGCCAGAAGACCCTGTCCCTTTGCTGTCCACCGCAACTTTACTTTCTCCAGTTCCACTTTGATAAACACACATTTACGGACTCAAACTCTCATCAGTTCGGCTCTGGTGTCAATTTCTTTCCCTTTGTCTCACAGTGGAATTAAACAGCGCACTATCTAGTTGTCAGAACGCTTCAAAGAACTTCTACCTGTTTCTTTCAACGGCCTTCTCAGCATTCGAAAACAGAGAAGACCAGGACATTTAAAATACCATAATTGTGTATTATGACTGGCTTCAGGTCTTACAGGTGTGGCAGAGGCAGAACGCAATGCCAGCTTCCAGACTCTCACAGATAGGGTTAATTCATCAATACGACTCTATCCCGTGAATATGTAGTAAAAATAAATTGGGTCTGAGCCCCATAAAGAGGAGAAAGAGGGGCATGGCATGCTAATGAATGGCGAACTAGAAAATTTCTGGTTTTGACTGTGCCTCCACATTTGACTTTGACTCTCTTAGGAAAAAGAATGAAAACACACAAAAGACCCTTCTGCTGATCCCTTTCCTGTATTATAAACTTGCACTTCTTGTGTGTGACTCTAACCTGTTTCACTGAAGTCATGTTCTCTAGCTGTCAGCAAAGGGTCTGTGCTATCTTGTACATCTTGCCACTGATTAACACTTTAAATACTCATCCTTGTCAAGGCATCCCATTCTAACCCAAAGAAAATATCCCATTAAGCAATATCTGGCTTGCCATTCTGTTATTTGGGGATCTGTACCGTTTTTAGTTTTTCACTATTGTAAATAATGCCGCCACAGGAAACTTCATTTTCTGCAATCATTTGGGGACGGGGCTTTCTATGCTTTTAAAGGCTACAAAAAGTAAAGTTTTAGCTTTTCTTACCTATTGCAAGATTCTTCTCTGGATATAAGGTCACCCTTTGCAGAAGTATCAGTAAAGTGTAGGTGGAGATGTTCTCCCACACTGCGATCAATACTGGCTTTGAAACTTCTCTTTACTTTGTTTCCAGTCTTCTAGGCACACAACTTCACCTTGAAGTTGTCTTAATATAGGCTTAAGAAGAGGCAGTGTGAGTAGTGAAAGAGAGAGTTTATACAGTATGGAATACAGACCTTAAATGATCATTCTGAAAAGTGCAAACCCTAGTTAGGAGGTAAAGAAACACACATTAAGACAACTTTAAGGTCGTGTGCCTAGAAGACTGGAAACAAAGTAGAAAGTTTCAAAGCCAGTGTTGATCGCAGTCTGGGAAAACATCTCCACCTGTACTTTACTGATGCTTCTGCAAAGGGTGACCCTATATCCAGAGAAGAATCTTGCAATAGGTAAGAGCTACAACTTTCAGCATTTAAAGAGTCATAGCATAGGTGGGAAAAGGTGTCAAAGTAATTGTTTAATCATGACTACCTCTGCTATCAACTATTCAGGACAAAGACCAGACTTCTTGGGGCACCTGGGTGGCTCAGTTATTCAGCGTCTGCCTTCAGCTCAGGTCACAATCCCAGCATTCTGGGATTGAGCCCGAGCCCTGTACCCGGCTCCCTGCTCAACGGGGAGACTACTTCTCCCTCTCCAGCTCCCTTGTGCTTGTGTTCCCTCTCTCACTATCTCTTTGTCATAAATAAATGAAATCTTTAAAAAATAAATAAACTCTTTAAAAGACAAATAAAATCTTAAAAAGAAAACAGACTACTCAAGGAAAGTGGTAATTGTTTAGCCTTCTGAAATGAGTAAGAATCATAAATATTTATTAACAGGTTCACACATATGCAAAATTGTTCACACAACATTGACCAGGTCAAAGGGAGAAAGTCCTTTCCCTCCTCCCTCACTACATTCTCCTTCATCCACTTACCATCCAACCCTCTTCTTTCAGACAAACCCCAATTTCTCCATCATGTCAGAGATGCTCACCCAGTCATCCAGGGCCCAATCTCATAATCTTTGAATGCTCCATCTTCCGTCCAGTTAGTTCAGTTAGTTCTACCTCTCAAATACCTCCCCCTTCCATTCCCACTGTCCCATGGTTTGGGTTGTCCTCATTTCTACCCAGATTCATGCATTTCCTAGCAAACTCATTTTTTGCTCTTTCCTAGCAAACTCAGTCTTTGCTCTGTCATCTATCCTATGTGGTGGCACCAGATAACCTTGCTATCAGCTCTGACTTTGTCCCTCCTGTGCACAAAATCCTGGGTGCTTTATGCTCCTCTAAATCTTGTTCCAACTGGTTCCAACCAAAAAAAAAAAAAAAAAAAAAACACCAGCATTTCCAATGGCACTCTGTACCTCTCTTTGGTATTTATAAACTTCTTGGGGAAAAAAGTTTGCATTATCAACTTCTATCTTCACATTGCTCAGCAAAACCTTAAGTGTACTCAAAAGAACTAATGTGAATTAGAGTCTTTTGTATCCCATTTGATAGTACTATTCAAATGTAAACTTCTTAAAAACAGTACCTTAATTGTATCTCCTATAGCTCAGGGCTTTCCGCAAGGCTGAATTTCCACAAATAATTATTTAACAAATGAACTAAGCAATCAGTAGTTTTCGGTTTTATTTGTTTTGTTTTAAGTAGGCTCCACACCCAGCATGGAACCCAACACAGGGCTTGAACTCACAACCCTGAGTTCAAGAGTCAGAAGCTTAACCAACTGGCCCACATTGGTGGGTTTGCAATCAGTAATTCTTGATCCCAATCTGGATCCACAATCTGTGTGCTGTAGAATAAGCCACCTAAAAACATACTGATATTTAAAATGTCGAATAAAAGGAAGGTAGTAATATTCAGAATACTCCTATAAATTAGGTATCAAAAAGAACTTATTGTAAACACAAAATAAACAATAGGCCTTCAGGTTAAGCTCCATAATAAAACCATATCTATAACAGATACCAGCAAAGTTACAGATGTGCCACAGGAAAAAAATGCATTTAGAGACTTTCCAAAAAAATCGTTAACTCCTAGAAATCTACTCCTTCCAAAATTGTTATCCTAAGTAAGGCTCAGTTTGCTTGATCAAATTTTGACCAAAAATAAGAAGAGAGCTTCCCCTTAATAATCAGCTACACATTCCTAATTCCAGTATGATTGGACAGATGGTGCCCAGATTAATAGCAGGGAATTCCAAGTTCATGTTCCTTCTTTAATTAGCTTCATGACCTTGGGCAAGTCATTTCACCCTAGGATGCTCTGTTTCTTCACCTGAAAAAATGAGTGTTTGGCCCCGATTTTTTTTTTTTTTTTTGCTTCGATCTATAAGATTCCATCCAGCTCTAGAATTCAATGATTTATGAGTTAAAAATAAGCTTTTTATTGATACATGCAACAACGTGAATGAATCTCAGATCCATCAAGCTAGGTGAAAAAGTCAGATTCAAAGTCTACATACTCTATGATCACATTCACATGATATCCTGGAATAGGCAAAACCATAGGGATGGGGAGCAGATCAATGGTTGCTAGGGATTAAAGGAAGAGGGAGGGTTTGCCTACAAAGAGGTAACATGAGGAGATATTCTTTGGAGGTGGAGTAATGAAATTGTTCTGTATCTTGATTGTAGTGGTAGTTACAGGACTGTGCATTAGCCGAAATCCACAACAATATACCAAAAAGAGTGGATTTTGTTATATGTGAATCAAATTATTTAAAGCATTAAAAAATATTCTTGGTGCGCCTGGGTGGCTCGGTTGGTGAAGCATCTGCCTTAGGCTCAGGTCATGATCCCAGGGTCCTGAGATTGAGTCCCACTGCATTGGGCTCCCTGCTCAGCAAGGAGTCTGCTTCTCCCTCTGTCCCTCGCCTTACTTGGTTTTCACTCTCTCACTCGCTCAAATAAGTAAATAAAATCTTAAAAATATATATATTTCTCCAAAATCTGTGCAATTTTTGCTGACATAATAGCTGCACAGTGTCCCCCAAGAAGCAAATACTGACCTGTATTTGCTCTCACTGTTTTGTTCCAAGACTGATGAACCAACTTAGTATCCAAATAATTTGCTGCTTGTTTTTTGTGGTATTATTGTTGTTTCTGATCTTTAGATAGACATTTTACAGAATCCTTTTTATGTAGCTCATTTTCCCCACATGGTACATCTAACAATGAAAAAGTAAAATGAACCCGAGTGAGACTGTCTCTCCGGCTGCCCCGGCCCTGACTGGTGTTTATGGAACGTCAGAATGTTGTTATTACTCTTGTGATTCATACTAAAGACATGACCGGTATGGAACATGAATAACAACAACACAGCAGTGACAACAACAAAGGATGTTTAATTAGCACTTACTGTGTTCTAAGTGCTGACAGACAGCCCTACTAAGGGCCATGGCAAATCCTGTGTAGCAAAGGTTTATTTACAGGAACAACTGATTCATCTTTTGGAGAGTCTATAGCTACTACTCGTGATTTCACAAATTCTCATCTTGGCTTTCTTCAGAGATTGGACAGAAAGGCCTTTCTAATTAGACAAGGGCACATTTCCCCCACTGCCCGGTGAGTTTGTGAAGTGTGCACAACAGGAAGCCCCACAGAGATGACATTTCACAGCCGAGCCCCAGAGAACTTGCTTAGTCCACCTTGACGGCCTGCAGCTGGGCTGGTATTAACTGGGAACTGACCGTTTTCTAAAGTCTTTCAACACCAGGTAAGAGAAGGGCAGCACTCTTGCCTGCAACTACCAAGGATCTGCCTTTTCCTTTTCATCACTTCGCTCTTTTACATAGGTGTGGGTCACTGTGCAGAAACACGTCCTAAAGCAGACAGATGCCTGTTCCTTAAAATGACCAGTTCTCTGCACAACGCAAGGGTTCTGTTATAAGCCTTTCAACCAGAGGGGATGGTTCGTCAAAGGTGACGGCCTAGGCCGAAAGAAACCAACCAACAAAAACAATGAGCCCATTAGACAGTACCTGAAAGGTATTTAGACCCAGAGAACTCTGACTGTGGTAGAAAGGCAGACTCTGCTGAGAAAGGGCTCTCGATTTATGGGTTTGTTTAGTCGGCCTGCCTCAAGTCCAAGCTAACCGTCTCTGTGGTTGTTGATGATCAGAACAGGGTTCAAACGGCCTTTCAAAGAAAGTAAAGCAGGCCTAGCCCAGCCTACGCTAGACTGCAACTTGCCTTTCCTCCCACTCCCCCCTACCTTCCACAGGACCCCACACTTCTCTTTTTTTTTTTTTTAAAGATTTTATTTATTTCTTTGTTAGAGAGAGAGAGAGCGAGCACAGGCAGACAGAGTGGCAGACAGAGGCAGAGGGAGAAGCAGGCTCCCCGCCGAGCAAGAAGCCCGATGTGGGACTCGATCCCAGGATGCTGGGATCAGGACCTGAGCCGAAGGCAGCTGCTTAACCCACTGAGCCACCCAGGCATCCCCCCATGCTTCTCTTTACGAAGGATCTCCACTCGAAGCAAGTGACACAGCAGACCACAGCTGCAACTATTTCCTAGCCATCTATTCCAGCCAAACCGTAAGCTCCAGTTCGGGCAGGGACTATCTCTGGTGCTCATGGCTGTATCCAGCTGATTTTTTGGAATAAAACTTAAAAAAAAAAAAAGGTCAGTGGACTTCCTGTGGACTGAGTTGAAGGTGCTGCTTTTCCCTGCCTGTGGACACCAGAATCCAGACTGAAGGTGCCTCCTTCCTGCAAGAGAGCTTCTACAAAATCTTCAAACTCAATCAACTATCCATTTAGCAGAATTTAGAATGTCAGATTCCAAAATCGGAATCCAGCTGGAGGAAGGGGAAGAGGTTGGGGCTGGAGGGAGGCAGTCAACAAAGCAGTCCTCGGGGCCACGTACTCCCACTCCTCAAAGCCGAGTCAGATGGGAAACCGGGTGAGACAAGTTAACCTGGAAGCCCTCCTCCAATTAATGTGTGATTGCTCCTTTAAAACCGAGAACAAACGGCCCAGTGCCCGCCATCCCGGAGGCTGCAGAGCAGTAATTGTCACTTAGCCACTTAACTCCCTGCCGCACTGCTCACTCGCTCTTTGGGGTTTATCTCTCAGCCAATTACTGCTGTCATTTGCGTTTCAATATGTGCCGTCAGGGGCCTGGCCGTCGATAGCGGAACAGGAAACCCCAGGACCCCAGGCGACTGCTGGAGCCTGCACCTGACCCCTAGCTGCTCTGTGGGGGCTGCGGAGCTACTCGAGCTAGGAGCTACTCGGGAGAGAGGCCTTCCACACTGCTCGGGAGGGACCCACGGCTGGTTTTGTTCTGAGTCTGGATCTAGTGCCGAGGCACCCAAAAGGAGGAAAGTCTGACTCTTAAAAGCCCTAAGTCAATAATAAAGATGGCAATATGAAAGCAACAGAAATTTTCGCTGCTGAGCGTGACAGCAGACAGACAAGTAGGGGATGTAGCAGGGATTACTGCAATATATTATTGTGAAATCAAGGCAGGCTCAGGCTCCAAATGCAAAGACAGCAGAACCTTAAATTACTGCTCTTTTATGCACTCAGATTTCCAGGCAGGGGGTTATCCATCTACAACTTGGCCCTCAAGTTTAGGAAACGTGTGCATTTTCTTCCTGAGTTGAAATACCTAAAAATTATATTTGCATATCTATTGTCAAGTTATATAGGTTCATAATACATTTGTACTTAGTTACAAAATTTTATTTTAAAAAAAGTTTTCCTTAAAGGCATACCAGATGGGAATTTTTTATAATTAGATTAAAAAAAAAAAAAGCTTTGCTAGGTCATGGGTCCAAAGTTTTAATTTTTTAAAAGATGTCGTTTCTGGTGGCCCGCGGGGTCCTAAGTCCAAAAGTTAAGTCCTCACCTTTTCAGATATTTTGTTTATTTGGTCTTCCTGGATCAAACCTGTACCACTCATCACTGCATTAAGGCTTTGATCCCAGAAGGTTTAAACCTCTGCTATTTGCAGAGGAAGCATTTTGACTGAAACGTATTAACCCAGCCCGAGACCTCCTTTGGAATGCACTTGGTCTACTTTAGGAATATAAGCACGTTTTAAATCCTGAGTATGGGAAGAAAGGGGGAAAGGACGAGAGGCTGAGGAAGAGACCGAGTCTTTTATAACCAAGCTCCTCAGTGCACCCCAATCGACAGCAACTGGGAAGGCAGAGTGCACCAATGCGGTCTCAGAGTATCAGCTCGCTGGGTGGTAAGCGATCTCTGGGCTGTCAGCATCTCCGTTTACCCAGCTGAACAGCAGTGAGACCGTCCTGCTCACCCTGCAGTTAGCAGCAAGCTCCCCCTGACATTCCAACCTCTCAAGCCCCAGCAACCCCGGGAGGAGGGCTGGTAGCCGAGGCCAAGCCGGAAGAGACCTGTTCTAGCTGGATCCACACACCCCAGTCTCTGGGTCTAAAATAAGACTCTGAACTTCTCTGCCAATGAGCTTCACCAGGCCCGATGACGTTAACGTGCTCTGTCAGTTCTATTTGCGGGCAACGTCCCTATTCAGCAGGACTGTATCCAGGTAAGGAGGCCTGTGGGAGTGGGAGGGCGGGGCCTCTCTGTGGTTGGACCTGTCCTCCCACTGTGTGCACAGAGAAGGTCTAAAAGGGCTGGTGAGGTGCCAGAGTAATCGTGTACGTCATCTCGGGCTGTGCAAAGAAGAGCTGGCCTAGCGATAGTTAATTGCCATCCTCAGGCTACACACTCTTCACTGAATACCAGCGAAGGGAGTCTGTTCAGTGCAGAACAAAGAAAAATCACAAGTCAAATAAAACTAACCGGGGGCCTCCAATGCTGACCGAGGCCAGCCACACACCGGGAGACTTGGATTGCCCTCACTCATCTTCTCTCGGGCCTTCTAATTAAGAAAACCTTAAACTTGGAACCAATTTGCTCCTTTCTCGATCCCTTCAGTCATCACCCTGACCCATCTCTGATGTGAGAGAAAGCACTTCAAAAGAGGCAGAGTCCCTAAGAGAGCTAGTGGCCAGAGTGTAAACTTCTTAATTAAGGACCCACACAAAAGTAACTTTTTCTTCTTTTCGGCTCTTTGTGCTTTTTAAAAATGCTGTTTGAAGCTGAACAAACTATTTGGAAATCATCCCCCTCTCTTCCTCCCTCTTTCCTCTCTGTCTCTCTCTCCGTTTCTCAGCTCATCGATAGCTTCTCTCTCAGTCATGAAGTGTGCAATAAACTGTTTTCTTTTGTCTCAAAGCCAAAAGTCACTTTATGGAGAAACAAGTTCCTCTTCTCTGGCCCTGCCCCCTGTGAGGGGCAGCCCAGTGGAAGTCTGGAAGCCTGCCACAGATGGCCAAGAACAAAACCCAGGCCGATCAGCAGGGCGGATCTGAGCCCACGGCTACCCATGAGCTGCCTCACCACAGCCTGTGCAGCTGCCACCAACTGTCCTGAGAGCTGCCCCTAGGGGCCCCAATTGGGAGCCCCACCTTTCTGAAACAATGTCACCAAGTCCCCTATAGTTGCGATGCAACCTACCTTTTTCTTCACTCTGTGATCAGATTCCACTCTGAACGGCAAGAACCTTGCTCCCACCTTATCTGTTCCCAACAACCTCAGTTGTTCTCCCCAACTTTCCCAGGGAGAATCAGTGGAACCACCAGCCCCGGGTTCTTCAAGACCACACTGAGAGCTCAGCCTGAACTGCTGGTTCTTCCCCGGGCATCTCCGCAGACAGGCCAAATCTGCATACCCATTATCTTCCTCTCCACCATGACTGCTTCCTCTCATCTCTTATATCCAACCACAAGCTTTCTGAATTTTATATCACAAACATTTCTCAAATCCGGCTCCCAGAATCCAGACACGAGGCCATGGCCCTACTTTAAGCCCGAACCAGTCCTCTTCACTAATCACCCTCCCCCTCTGCCAGAAGGGACCTAATACATCAGTCAAACTCCACCATCCCGGGTCCCTCTGCTCTGCCCTCCAAGCCCCCCAGCATGCCATTCAGGAACCTGTGTTCCTTTCCTCTGTCACCACAGTCACCGCCTGCAGTGTGGACCTGCCCCGGGGACCTGCCCCACCGGAATGCTTCCTGCCTCCATGCTCCTGCTCGGGCCCCTCCCAACCCTTCACCCTGCTGAAAACTACCGTTTGGCCCAAGCATCTTCTTTCCTCGCCTCTCCCCTTGACACGAGGCTCCATGCCACTCCTCGGGGCTCCTCACAAGTTTCTATCACTGCATCCAGTTCCTTTAGGCCAACCTGGGGGCAATGGGCAGTACTTCTGCTTGTAGGCTCAGCACCTGTTACACACACAGTGGCACCTGTCACACACAGTAGGCCTTAGCGGCTGGGATACTGCCCTTGTACCTCGGGATTACTGGCTACTGCCGCCCATGACCACAGTGCAATCAATACTTCAGTCTGAATTAGATCCGTTTTGGTGTTATCTATTTAAAGAAGACAGACTCCTAGACACCAAGGATCGTGTCCACGTAATGCATTTTGTCTGGCAACTTATGTACTTGGGGTACTTAATAATGTGATGGAGTTGACGATGATGACGATGACAGTGACGTCAGCCGTGACAGGAAACGAGGTGATTAGACATCCTTTTATTCTCTGAGGCTCTGTAGTTGCTTAAAACAGTACACGATGAGTCACAGAATGACAGCTCACTTGTCTTGAAACCTTAACGAACCGGAATACAGGCCGGAACCTCAGTCAAGCACACATTGGAGAAGTCAGAAGATCAGCAAGTGTGCGCATGCTAGAGCTTAAAGAGAGAACTTTACAGGGGAACTCTGGTCTGCACTCAGAACCTGTTTGTTCTTCCTTTACTTCACCTCTGATAATCTCTGCGATCTCATGCCCCAGTCACAGTGAGTGAGATGTCAAGTATGAGGTGAGGGGAGGTAGAAAGACCCACTCCCCACCCCTCAGGGACCAACATGGCAGTAGCAAGGCTAGCGTTAACCATGTGCAAAATGGGAGACAAACTCAAAAAGAACACCAAGTACACAGCAGTCTCACAGTCTGGGGACATTTCATGTTGAAGGACAATGAGTTCCACACATGTTAATAGACCTTAATGACACATCAAGGACAGGCACAATATTTACTCTCATACTGATGACTGAGATAGCCAAAAAGGGTAAATTCTGCCCAGTCGTCTCTACTGGCAGAGAAAGGAAAGTGGAACACATTTTAAGAATGATTTCTGTCAAAGTGTTTGGAGTTCTCGTTTTTGTTTTTTTGTTTTTGTCTTTGTTAAGTTTTAGCACTTACTAGGGTAGACTGTGTTTCACCTGGAAATTTTACTGCTGAGATACCTGACAAGTGAGCCGTGGCTCAACTTCGTCCAATCCGGAACTGTCACGTAAGCACGTCACAGGCCTTGCCCACCAAGAGTGTCCAACCTAAAACAACGCAACACCCTAGAGAATTCATTTGTATATGTAGCTTTATTTTAAAACACAGTGAAACAGGAAACCCTTCTGCCAAAAACTACCAAATATAGCATGTCCTATTCCTCCCCATCCGTGCGAAACACTAATGGACTACAATTTAAATTCAGGTCAAGAGCACAAGAGAAGAATCTATTTCAAGGCAGCTTCTACCAACAAAACAATTTTCTTTCAGTTTGAACAACCCTCCCTCCTCTGTCTCTCTCTCCTTTTCTCTCTCCCACTGCCTTTCACCATCTTTTCTCAGATCCTCAAACGCACAGGAGCAGCCTCCATGAGGGAAAAGGCGAAGACTACTTACTGGCTTCTGTTTACTCCACGCCAGTCACGTGATCACCATTTCCTTGGTGGTTCAGCAGGTACAACCCGGGTAGAATGAAAGAAGGGGAGGATGAGAGACATTTGGTTGTTTTTCAGAAAAAATAGTCGAACATGGGATTAAAGAAAAGGCTACTGGATTAGAAAATATTAAAGGAGAGACTCTTTTAGAAACAGGATATTGCAAGAAGGAATGTACTGAGGGGAATGAAAGGGTGGAGGGAGGACAGAAGAAAGAAATGAGTTAATCTTCCAAGTAAAAAGGATGATGGGAAAGAAGCTAAAATCTGGCCACTTATCCGATCATTCCTGAAAAACCAGAAATTTCACAACTGCATCTCCTAGCTCACTGTTTCTGCCCTTCCTGGTGACAAGAGGGAAGTGAACGCCTTCGACAAGATGGAAGAAATTACTACATATTCCCAATATTGTGTTTCTGCCGAATGTTTCCGGGCTGGCATCGGCAGGAAGCATTAAGCAGCTGTCACTGCTTGGTCTGGCATTTTGTCAACCCACCTCGATTAAGAACCTTGTCTTGAAAACCTTCAAATCTTTCATATTTCCCCCACAATAATTAACAACAACGTAGTAGACTAGAGAGAAATAAACACTAGTTACTCATCTATTCAGCATTTACTGAGTACCCATTACGGGCTTGGTCCAGGGAGTTCTCACCTTTTCAAACGGAGACAGATTCTACTTTGCATGCGGGAAGGCTGCTGATTTATCTGATGAAGAATATAAAACGGCAGTATACTCAAAAGGGCAAGGGTTTCAGAGCTAGACAAATCTGGGTTTCAATTCCAGCTCTATTACATGAAAGGTGCTGGTCCTTGGGCAAGTTACTTAACTTCTCTAGGCACCGGTTTCTTTTCTTTTTTTTTTTTTTTAAGATTTTATTTATTTGTTTGACAGAGATCACCGGTTTCTTAATGGAGGGCTTGGTTTCATTGTTTTGTGAAGATTCAATGAGACGTGGGATGGAAAGCACCTAGCAGAACCCAGCACATGGTATCGAAGCAATCGTTCATTCAGTAAATATTTACTGAGCATCTACTACATGCAGGCTTTGTTCAGCAACAAAAAAGAGAAGCAAGAGCTCTCTTCTCATCTTTAGACAGCATCACCAGGACTTGGCAAGGGTTCTGAAAACCCATGCAAATGAAACAAAGTGGGTGTGGTGCCAATCTTGCAAATGCCATGATGTTCACATCCCCCAGAGAGCTGCATCAAGAACTGCATTTTTTTTTTTAAGAATTGCATTTTCAAGGGAGAGTTAGCCTGCAGCCGGGAGTCTTGAGCTCCCCCGGCACAAAGGCAACGTGGCTGCTGGGTGGCTCAGGCTGTTCACCTGGGAAACCAAATCGCAGACAGCTGGAGCAACCCACACCCTGGCCTTCAGGATCTGGACAGAAATAGAAGCCAGGAGACAGACTGTTGTCCCTCTTGCCTTTTGCTCTTAAAATGAGAAAGGTGACTTAATTTTGTTTGGGGAGGTAGGTAGGGATTGCTGCTCTACACAGAGGAAGTTCCCACATGAACTGCTACATTGTTTCTGTTACTCTCTGACTCATTTTTACTTTTCCTTCCCAGCCCTCCCTTATGTCTTGGTCTGTTCCACATGTGGCACAATAGAGTCTTTGTTTACAAGATTCTACTGTGTAATCAACCTGGTTATTAAGCAAAGAAGTATTTATGCACAAAAACCAGAGGCAATATTAGGTAAACTGACATGAATTGTGTATTTCACTTTCCTATCTCTATCATTTAAGTAGAGAGAATTGATAAAGCAGCTAAGAACTCTAATTGTTTAAAAACTATATCCAAGTTGGAGGAATAGGACTGATACACACACTCACTCTTACATACATTCATACAATTCAGGGGCAGATGTTTTGTTTTGTTTTGTTTTCAGGGGCAAACGTTTTTAAAAGCCTAAACAAAATTCTGTGTCCGCTATTTTTATGACTGGCACAGCCATCCACCTACTCGCACAAGTAAGAAATTTGTAGTTGTTTTCAACAAGTGAGGCAATGAGGTTTTTGTGGAAAGTCATACATGTCTTGTAGCCAAACATACTTGGCTTTGAATCTCAAATCCTACTCACTTCTAGCTATCCAATGTCAAGGGGGTTCTTAAATATCTCCAGGCCTCGGTGACCTCATCTGAAGAGTGGATTTTGGAGCAAAATAAATTACATAAAAGAAATAAGCCGGGTGTTTCCAAAAAAGTTGTTACACCACTCCCTCCCCTGACACATCACTCTCAACACCTTTCTCTTCCTTCCATTCTAGTGCCCAGTGACTGCTCTCCCCGACAGCCACCTTCTAACTGGTTTCTCAGCCTCTCATCTGTAATCCTCCCATCCATCCCAACCTGCTATTAGAAACAGCAGTCAGAATGGGAAATTTGATCGTGGCCCTCCTCTGCCACAAATCCTTCTATGGCAATTACATTCCGAACAAATCTGCATTCAGAGCAAAGTCCACACGTCCCCAACCCATCTGTTCAGCCATGCCTCCCCTGACCACCCCACCTCTGCCCCCTGAACAACCGCAGCCCCCACGTCCCAGGCCCCCAGCATTGTTTGCAGAGCACGCCATCTGCACTACTGCGTTTGACTCTCTCTGCACCTCCCCCAGGATGCCAGCCCCACTCCACCCCCTCCCATCTGTAGAGACCACCGGCCCCCTCAATGCTCAGCTCAAATGCCACGTCCCCTTTAAAACCCTCCCTGATTTCCCTGGCTCACTCAGGGTTCCATTCACGCTTCAGTGATGGCTTGCTCGATTTTATTACTTAAGTTTTGTGTTCTCGGTTATCCATATCCATGCCTTTCCTTCTCCACTAGATTGTTAGTTCCTCAATGACAGAAACTAAATGGTATCCATTTTTTATTTTCAAGTTTTACCATTTCTTACATGAAGAAGACAGAACCAAAGGTAAAAATAGGGCACGATAGTCTCAAGATACTTTACGTGTTGATAAAAGAAAATAAAAATGCACTGGAAATGAAGTATTGAGTGTATTAAAAAAAATTTTTTTAGACAAACCCCAGCAACCCACAGAGGTGTATGCCATCTGTGATGGATTAAATTTGGCCACAAATTCTTTGATCTTTCTTCCACTGAAAGGCGAGTCTATTTCCCTCCTATTGAATATGAGCTGCCTACAAACATTTTTGACCAAGAGAGACACTATGCCATTTCCAAGCCTAGCATTTAATAAGAACAACAGCTTTGGCCTCGGTCTCTTAGAACCTTGAGCCTCCCTATAAGAAATTTGATTACCTTAGTGGAGAAATCTCATGGAGAGGCCCTGAGTCCACACGGAGAGGCAGAAGGACCTAGGGAGATCAGCCTTCTAAGCATCCTTGCCAAGATGCCAGGCAGGTGAGTGAAGCCATATGGGACCCTCCAGATCAGCCCAACCATTGACTGAGTACCACCAAGTGAGCAGAGTTAATGCTATAGAATAGAAGAATCACCTAACTGGGCCCTGCCTGAATTCAGGATCAACAAAATCACAGATATAATTAAAAGGTGGTTGTTTTAAGCCACCAAGTTTTGAGGTGGTTTGCCAGCAGCTACAGGTAGCCAGATCACTATCTTAACCCCTTTTAGCTCAGCATCCTAGCCTACTTAATAGAATACTTTAACTGCAAAGGAAATACTTCCTTCATTTGTAACAGAACAGTTAGGAGAAAATGAACTTATCTTAAAGAGATGTGCATTACACATTACATGTCTGTATCACAACCCCAACTGTTCTAGAGCCTGGTAGATCGCTCATCTCAACCAGACGATTAGGGACCTGAGGGCACTTACCATGTCCTACACTGTACTTTCATTCACAAGGTGTGGCCCATAGCAGGTGCTCAATACTTATTTGATTTATTGAATGCCTGTTTAGTAATAAGGAGCATTGTATTAGAAGACCCGCAGGCACAGAACCTATATTCTATTCTCTCCATCGGGAAGGGAAGAAACGAACTTGCCAATCATATTTGGACAGAGGTAGCTAATAGATAACATGAGGAACAAGCTAGGAGCCTCCAATCCAGTCTTCCACCACCCACACTTCTCATGCATGTGAGGAGGAGATCTTTGTGCCTTCATCTGCCTAGCTATCAAATGAGGAGAATCGTATCTGATACCTCTTAGATCGGGTTAAGTTAGAAGTAAGGTTTTAGACTGAAAATATCTTCAATTCTTCAGACAAACAATGCTAGGGAAACTCAAGGTAGTATCATTATTTTGCAGACTGTTGTGATTCTAATATATAAAACAGCCTGAATTCGTAGCTGCAATTCCATGCGCTGGGTCAGCTGAGCATTTGTTTGAAACTTACCAGATTTCCCTTTCACTGTCTTTAAGATACAGCAAACAAAACAGCACTAAGATGTATGGCAAATTGAACTAACTTTTTTTAAAAAAGATGTATTTATTTGAGAGAGAGAAAAGTACAAGGGGAAGGGGCAGGCAGGAGGAGAAAGAACCTCAGGCAGACTCTGCGCTGAGTGCGAAGCCCACTCGGGACTTGATCTCACAACCCTGAGATCACAACCTGAGCCGAAACCTAGAGTTGGATGCTGAACTGCCTCAACTACCCAGTGCCTCTCAACTAACTCTTGAAGGAGATAGAAGATATGTTGGAAGTAGAAAAAAATTATCTATGTCTTTTTTTTTCTCTTCTACAAAACATCAACCAGCCAAAATGTGGTGGCAAACTCAAAACTTACACTTATAATGGTTTATGTTTTGTTATAATGCTCAGTACGCAGCAAAAAGCATGCTATTAGAAAAAAAAAAGCACTAGCTGGGGGCACCCGGGTGGCTCAGTCGTTAAGCGTCTGCCTTCGGCTCAAGTCATGATCTCCAGGTCCTGGAACTGAGCCCCACATCGGCTCCCTGCTTGGTGGGAAGCCTGCTTCGCCCTCTCCCACTCCCTCTCTCGTTGCCTCTCTCTGTGTCAAATAAATAAATAAAATCTTTAGGGGGAAAAAAGAAAGCACGAGCTGGGGGCACCTAGGTGGCCAGCTGGTTGAGCATAGGACTCTTGATTTCAACTCAGGTCACGATCTCAGTATCCTGAGATTGAGCCCCACCTCTGGGACCCTGCTGATCACGGGTCCTACTTCCAATTCTCTCCCTCTGGCCTCCCCCTGCTCAAGTTCTCCATCTCTTTCTCTCTCTCAAATAAATAAATAAATAAAATCTGGAAGGAAAGAAGGAAGGAAGGAAGGAAGAAAGGAAAAGGAGGGAGGGAGGAAGGAAGGGAGGGAGGGAGGGAGGGAGGGAGGAAGGACTAGCCAGTTCTTGTAGGTATCAACTCTTCCATGTGTAAGATGGCATCTACTGAGAAACTATGCTGAATGCATGACATCATTTCTCATACAACAATAACCCTATAACATAGCAAAGACTTCTGATTCCATCTTAAATTTAGATGGGGAAATTGAGGCCTGGAGAGATTACATAACTTTCCTGTATTAGTTTGCTATTGTTGCCAAAACAAAATACTACAAACTGGGTAGTTTAAACCACAAACATTTATTTCTTACAGTTCTGGGGGCTGGAAGTCCAAGATTAAGGTGCAGGCTGGTCTGGTTTGTCCAAAGGCTTCTGTCCTGCACCTACAGATGGCCACGTTCTCACTGATTCCTCACATTTTTCTCTATGTGCAGGTACTCCTGGTATCTCTTTGTCTTCTTATAAGGACACCAGTCATACTGGGTTGGGGCCTGACCCTGTTCCTCATTTAACCTTCATTATCTCCCTAAAGGTGCTATCTCCAAATACAGTCACATAGTGAGTTAGGGCTTCAGCCTGTGCACTTGGGAGGATATAATTCAGTCCATCACATCTGCCCAAACCACAGAACTAGTCCATGGTGGAGATGCCACTTTTATGGCCACTCAACTACTGTCTGTGGTGCTTCCCCATCCTACCTCTACCTCATTCTGTGTCCACAGAAAATGGCCCTGCATAATTACCCACTGCACAAAGTAAAGGGAACAAACACCAGAGTACAGACATAAAGGACAAAAGGGAAGCCAAAATGCAGAAAGTGTAAAATCCAGGAAAACGGACTCTTGGAAAGGCAGGAAATGTAGCTCACACCCAAACTTATTCTTCATGGCCCAGAGTCCTCTCCCTGCCCCCATGATGCTGGCTTTCTTGTAATAGCAGGAAACTCCTTCACCTCTCAAATGGTAGGGAAAGTCTTGGGGACAAGTGCTTGCTCTACTAGAAGCCACTGGCAGAGCACAACCCAGAGACATCCTTTTTGCAAAATAAAATAATACACAATTTAATATTTTCATCACATTTTTGTAACCAAAAAATTTCAAGGACCCTCTCGCAGTGCTATACCATTCATAAATGCAATTAATAAAGATTTCCTGATTAGCTACAACATGTTAAATCTGAAAAAGCAATACACACTTTTCTCTTTCCTCTCAGATAACACAAGGAAGCATCTTATATTTATAAAGCACAGGCTTTCAACCATATTGGATTTTCCTTTTAAAAAGAACAATAAAGTGGCTGCTAGCAGAGAATTGTTAGGTGCATTTAAATGGGTATTTGTGTTCTGAAAATCTTAACTGAAACTCTTTTATTGTTGCTGTTTATGTATGTGTTTGTTTTGGTTCTGAGGGATAGCAGAAGTTCCTTGCACACTAGCCTTTCATCTGAAATTCTGATTTCATACAAAATTAAACCAGCCTATTGGAGGTCCAACTTTATGAAAAGCATTAAGCCATGCTGAAGTATTGTTTTAAAAATATATGAAAAAATCAAAATGGTTTTCTCTGTGAATCTTTCTATAACAAATACGAGACACAGCAGAACTAATAAAATTTGAGAAGATATAAAATCTGTGTTGCCCATTACCTGGGCTCTCCAAGATGGTCAAGACTTACTAGCTAACCCGAAGACATGGCTAATGAGCTAAAAATTTTGTTTCATCCTCAGTGTTATTGGCTACTACAACATGAACATCAAAATCTCATTCTCAGTTTGACTGCAGCAGAGACCAAATTTTGACTCACAGGTCAGGAAATGACTCAAACAATAGTATTTCCACTCTTTTTCTCCCAATAAAGATACAGTAAGTATGGTTATATAAATCATGTCAGTAATCTCTGGTGTTGAATCAAAATACTCATTTGGTACTAAAATCCAATAATATAGAACCTTAAATAAGAGAATTAAGGCATCATTATAAAACTTTCTTTTTTTTAACCAACTAGAAAGATTTAAAGTTATGTATATATTTTAATGTGTATATTTTAATGGTCTATTCATGGCACTGTCCTTCATTCTATATATTAATTCAAAGCCTTTTTAGACTTTCTCTGTAAACTTTCTGAGTGGGTACAGAGGATCCCGAGTGCTTACGTGAGGAGTAAGAGAGAACTCTGGTACTTCCAGCAGGATCCCCTGCTTGAAATACCAGTGCTTACGTGAGGAGTAAGAGAACTCTGGTATTTCCAGCAGGATCCCCTGCTTAGCAGAAACATGTTCCAAGGCCCTTGTCCTGAAGGTCCATGACTGCATACACCCTCCCCTTTCTGCAACGCCACCACAATCAACATGTAACTTCCTTATGCCTTTTTTTGTGTCCCATCACACACACACACAACGATGTGTACAATAAAATCCTTTTCCGCAAAGTCACATTTTTAGACCAAGCATTTTCTTTACAACCTGAGAAAATGCCCTTTAAAATGGTAATCAAAGTAATCAGGGCACTAGATTCAACCAGTGGTGGATGCAGAGGTTTGGTGTTAAGACTGCCAGACTATGGCCTTAGCCTGACCCTCCACTGGACATTCTCATCAAGTCTACATCTCCTGCCCTACTTCTTCAGAACTAAAGTAAGTGCGGGTAAGTGTCAACGGCCCCTGCAGAACCTCTTACTACCCCGTGTGGAATGAATAATAGGAATTAAACATGAAAAGACCCAATAGGTCAGCCATGCATCTGTCTGACAAAACAGGATTATTCCCTGCAGGGCATTTTCAAGTTAGATCATATCCATTTTTCTTGTTTACAAAGCTTAGTATTGATAAAGTGTAACAGTGGCCTGCTGAAATAGCTTAATTGACAAATTAATAAGTGAGCATATAACTCTGAAAAGTTGCTTGTGGGAAACATAGAGGGGGAAAAAAAAAGATCCCTTCTTTCAAGTCTGGTCAATATGTCCACGACACATCAACACAATCAATGACAGGGATATTGGTGCATTGATGCCAAAATCCTGAGCTCCTGATATGCAAACACCCAACGAAATAGGCAAGAAGACGTTTCCGACCTTAAAAAAAAATTATAACTGAGGATGAAGTGGCTATAGTTTTTTAAATTCAAAAAAAGATTTTAAATGAGCTAGCATGTTTTTTCCACCTCAGTGCTCCTAATCCCACTTTTAAGTGTCCTTACTAATAATCCCATCACTCTGCATTAGGCTATACCACTAGGGACAGTCATCCTAAAATGAAGGAATCACTTGTCATCTTTATTTCAGGATATTTCTTGGTAAAAGCTGACTTTTCTTAGGGGAAAAAAAAAAAAAAGGAAGAAGAAGAAGCCCTCCTGAGACCTATAACAAGATTGGAGGAGAAGAGCCTCAAATTAATTTTCCATTTCCTGTTGTTTCCAGAAATCTTTCTCTTTGATTAGACATTCCCAACTAATTCTTCTATTCAGTCCTGGAATGGAAATACTCTTTTTCTTCCAATTGCTCCTTACTGTCATAAAGCCCAGTTCTGGTCAATGGATTTGTAGCTCTCCAGAGTAAATTTCCTTCCATAATACATGTGGTAAATTGCTACACGCACTAGTCTTAGACATACCGATCCAACAGAAGTATGCATTCATGTGTGCACACATGCACCCACAGATGAGTGAGCTGTGAACTCAAGAATCTTCCTGGGGCTCAGTGAGTTAACCCTCTCCCTTCGGCTCAGGTCATGATTTCAGAGTCCTGGGATTGAGTCCCGCATCGGGCTCTCTGCTCAGCGGGGAGCCTGCTTCCCCCTCTCTCCCTGCCTGCCTCTGCCTACTTGTGATCTCTCTCTCTGTGTCAAATAAATAAAATAAAATAAAAGAATCTTCCTGATACAACTGAGACCTTGGACTCTGGCTTCTCTGTCCATAATAAGACAAAACAAAAATCAGTATTTCCAAATACCTGTAAAGTAGCAGGAGTTGAGATCTTACACTAACAAACTAGTGTGACTTGGAGATTGATGCACATCAACATTTCATCACTTGTTATGGCCTTAACGTTTGCCTTTTCTTACTATTGGTATCCTCATCCACTGGGCCATTCGTAAAACACTGACAAAGAATCACAGCTTGAGAACAATTCCTCTTTTTTTATCTAAAACACACAAGGCGGAGCCAAATCCTGTGATTAATTTTTAGAATGAAATCTATTAAATAAGGAGTTGATTAAAAAGGATGGAGTCTAGGAAAACAAAAAAACAAAAAGCAGGAATCTGAACATCATGGAGTAGAGCTCTAAAATCCCCATTATGCATATATAAACTACATGATGAAAATAGACTGGTCAGCACTTGGCAGAGAGACTAGAGCTGACGCTAGTTTTCAGTCAGCTGCTTGGGGCTTAACGCTGAAGAACCATCGCCACTAAGTCCTTTGAGAAAGTACAAATCTTCTTCAACTGAATTATTCTAATTATTTTCCTGGGACTGATGGGTGACCAGACTCTTTACCTGGTCTGCCAAATATCTTCTTCTACTTAGAGTCTCCCAGACTGTGGATTGAAAAATATTTTAGGTAAAGAAGAGAGCCTTCCACAAGAAGGATAAAAGAAAAGGCAATGGCAGGGTGGGCACAAAGACACCCTGACAAAAGAGAAGGAACTGAGAGAAAAACACGAATTAAACAAAACAGAACAAAATCCAGAGTGAACGATCATACAAGTCAACAACCTCTAGCTTATTATAAGAACTTATAAGGCAACAACCGTTAACCACAATCTTTGAACCCCCAAATCATATGAATATGATAAGATATACTGGGCTAACCCTGCTGACTGAACTCTAAAGAATCACTTTATACACCTTTTCTCCATTCCATCCCTCAGCTAACTCAACCTGCCTCACATGCATGTGCACGCATGCGCACACACACACCTGCACTTGCAGAATGTGTCAGGGTCTCATTCTTTTGTGTCTTTGCTCACACTATTCCCTCAACCTGGAATTCCCTTTTCCCTTCAACTACCTTCAAATGATCTATTCATCCCTTAGTAACCAGCTCCCTCATGAGCTCCTCTTGGGAGTTAGATGTCTCCCGCATTGTCCTCCTTGATGCGTATGTCTAATACAGCACTTAGCAAACTGTATTTAACAAATTGTAATTATTAAAAGCTTCCCCAGGTCTCCCATGAAACTGTGAGCTCCTTGAAGGCAAATACATCTCTTGAAACCATTAAAAAAATTCATGGAGTCTGAAGTCAGACATTTGAATCCTGGTTTTGTCAGTGTTCCTATCTATAAAATGACAATGATGTATCTATTTTTCAAAGTTACTGGGAGGATTAAATAATTCCATTACCTCGCACATGCTAGGTGCTCAACAACCATTAGAGCTATTTCTTTTTGTTTTGGGGTTTGTTGAGGGGTGGTTTTAAAGTAAATTCCATGCCCAACGTGGGGCTCAAACTCACCAACCCCAGATCAAGAGTCCAGTGCTCTATGGACTGAGCCAGCCAGGTGCCCCACAGAACTGCTTCCTTCTGAATACCAGTACAAGCAAAACACCCACCGTTTACTACATGCCCCAAACAAGTATATAGATCAAACTGAGTCCGTAATAATTCTAGCTGATCATTTTATAACAACAGCATATCATGGTAATTTCACCTACTCTTGTTAACTTAGATTTCAATACTGAAGAATATGCCAAAGAAGATACCCCACGTAAAACATCAGGAGCGGGGGCCACGCTGCCTAACACAGACAGTGAGGAGCTAACCACTGCCTCATCTGCTCTGCCTGACTCACCAATGAACAGACTGTCCCACCCAGAGAGACTTCTTTTTAAACTTCATAGTACCTCTTTTTCCTCAAATATGACATGGAAATGGAAACATTCGTGATTTTCTTCTTCCTAGTTACCAACATCAGATGACTAAATGAGACCCATAAAGCTAGCTGCAACTTCTGGAGAAAGGCCCCGCACAAAACACACACGTATCATACACACCACTTCGCATCTGAGAGTTTCAGTTCAAGGCCTGTATAAATTTTTAAGGCAAGACAGAAGACAATGAGAAAAGAGAAGAGGAGAGAAAAAGAAAAGAAAGAGGAGAAGAGAGGTGTGGTAATCGTTCTTGACAAAGAGGAACCTGTCCATATTTGAATGGGCCCTCCTACACTCAAATACACTTAGATCAATATGCAAGAGTCTAACTCCATACTCTGTGTCATACCTGAAGGGCTATAGTAGAAATCATCTCTGATGATCTCTTACCACTTCTGCCTACCAAAAATGCAGCGAACATCTCTGGAAAAAGAAGGACTCGGACCTCAGGCAGTGTACAGAGCTGGTTCCCTAGCCCTCAAGCAAAGCTTCTAGACCTCGTGGTGTCTCTTTGCCTCTCTAGAAGTCACTACATTATCACGTTAGCTCAAGGGGGAAGCAGAAAGGCACTGTATTAATTATGTGTACGCAGACAGCAGTGCGACATCCAGAAACCATTTTTTTTCCTCTTAATAGTCCACTTTCATTTTATTAATAAAAAGTAAAAACTCTGACTTCTTCAGAATCACCTAGGGCTTTTAATGGAAATCTTTTCCTCAACGAGGCTAGCTTTTCTCCAGCTGATCCTATAAACACTGCTGGCAATTTTTTCCCCAATGCTTCTAACATATTTTCACTTAGCAGCAGTTTGATGTATAAGATCTGACAGCCCGGCAGTTATAGGCCACCTGCATCACTGTCGCCATGACAACAGTGAAAGACAATCCATGATCCCATGCCCTGGTCACACGTTTCAATACAGCTTATCTGTCCAAAGCCACTGAGTCTAATGGAAGAGAGTAATTACCATCTTCCACTCATTGTCAAAATTCCCACCATATAATGCTCTTCAAAATTATTTTATTCCTCTCACATGGCTGCTTTGCAAAAACGAAAAGAAACCTTAAGTGGAAAGGTGGGGGGGGGGGAGAAAGAGGAGGCTGTGACTCCTATAAATGGAGCCGACTGCGCGTGAACTGTCCCTTTGCAGCTGAAGAGCGCTCCGGCCAGCAAGACGGATACACAAACATCTCCAGTGCACTGGCGATCAATCGTCTTAAGGTTTGGTTTTAACTGGGATAAGAAATTAGTAGGATTTCCCAATTGCAGCTTGTCCTCCAGGCAGCCTAACAAGCACCGCAGCCCCTGCCCAGATTATCAGGAGCCCCCTCCTCTGGTCCACCGTAGTCCCAGCGAGAGCGCCACCGCTCCCAAGGGCAGAGATCGGAAAGGAGCAGAGACGGGCCATGTGGACACTTCAGTCCCGTATCCCAGCACTCTCGCACCTCCCCCTCCACACTCCAAAGATGAAAATGGATGCTTGGCTGGCTGGGGCTTGCATTCAGTACTGCATATTCTTAGGGACTAGGTAAGGCACAGTCTTTGAGAAAAGTCTCATTCATACAGGATTTAAGTGAACTTTGACCAATAAATACTTTTCTGGAAAAACCTTGTGGAGAAGACTACTTACAGGAAAGAGTCATTAAGTAAGTATAAAGGCAAAGCCAAAAGTCATGTGGACTTGAAAAGCAAACTACAAACAACAAAAATTGGACAAAAGGGCATAGAAGCGAACCCTTCAGGTGCAGGCAGCTCAACTCTTGGTAAGACTGCTCCACCTTTTTTACCTTTAGGCATTTTCACAGAAACAAAACCATACCCATCATCTACTCCTTAACTACGGAAGGCTATATGAAGCGGTACCTAGCTTTACGGTTAACATAAAATTCTCCTATTAAGAGAAAATGAGTGAGTTCATATCATGGGATAAATACCAATCCATGACAGGACATAAGTTATGTAATTTTAAGTATAAAAAATCAATTCTTAGGGGCGCCTGAGTGGCTCAGTGGGTTAAGCCTCTGCCTTCAGCTCATGATCTCAGGGTCCTGGGATCGAGCCCTTCGTGGGGCTCTCTGCTCAGCGGGGAGCCTACTCCCCCGGCCCCACCTGCCTCTCTGCCTACTTGTGATCTCTCTGTCAAATAAATAAATAAAATCTTCAAAAAATTAATTCTGAGATTTTATTTGTGCACCTGTCAGAATGAACCTGAAATGTTTTGTTTAGGCTAAATCCTTTAAACCACAGTCATAAAACATTTAACCCAGCTGTCAAAACATTATAGTTATATGAACTAACATTCCCTACAGCATGTATTAAGCATGGAGTTATATACATTATACAACAAATTGCATGGAAAGCTTCATTAGCCAAAAGCCTCCTGAACACAGCCCCTTTAATTATTTGGTGGTTGGTGGACAGGACTTTCTGTCTTTCTCTTGACCGCCCTTCAGTTCACTATTCCTTTACAGTCCTCAGAGGAGGCTAGAAAAAGAAGGTATGAGATGACACTGAGTTTTAGGCTCCTAATGCAAAAATTCAATAGTCTGCATTATTTTCTATTGGACACCAGAGACGGAGACGCAAACACATGGATTGTTGAGTCATCTCTAGTCAAAATGGCCAGCCCACGACCAGAACATTCCAATCAATTCTGCCACCTTAAAACACGTGGATGAAATGTTTTCATGTGATCATTTCTTTCATTTAGTCATCTTATTTTGTTCCCTCCCACTAGAGTAGAATTGAAAAACATCACTTACATAACAAGGGCCAGCTTGATATAAGCGTCTTGAAAGAACAGAGCCGGAAAACTCAAGTTGCTATCAACCAATTTCCTATCTGTTACAACCCCCCACCGTGGTAGGAGGTCCAACTTGTAAGAGTTTTCTGGAATGTCTACTGTAATCTTTATTTTAAAACATCTTCTCTACTACTCCACCTCACTTGAAGAGTCCTGAAAACTGGTTTGGAAACCTCCTCTTGAGGAGACCAGAAGCTTCCATAATCAACGTAAAGAGGGAAGTATTTGTTTTCCCCCTTCAACTTCTCCATTTCTGAGGTCCCAAGCCTCGCCTTGCCCTCCTTAGCAATTGTTTGTCTTCTTGACATTTTGAAAGATTATGGGCACCTTCCCTTATAGAATATTGCTCAGTTTGTTCCATGTTTCCTTATGATCTATTCAAGGAATTCTTCTTCAGAATAACACAGAAATAAGTCTGTGTCCTCACTGCAGCATATCAAGAGGGACTGCTGCTGGTTTGTCTCTATATTGGCAGTATTAACTAGGATTATTTGGTAAAGGGAAATCCCCTGGATTTCTCTTCTATGAAGTTACTTCATTGGCTCTATAATTAAGTAATTTGTGGGGAGATACTCAAGACTCTATCAATATCCTATTCCTCATAAAACTATCACATACCATTCTCAGCATACAGTGACGATTTTGTAATTCCACTGTTCCTTTTATATTTATCAGTGGGCCTACTAAATAAGAGCTTTTCTTTCTCTCCCATCCCCACTTCATTATTCACTCCATTCCTATATCAGTATGGACTTACGGATTCTTATATTGGTTATAAATTGGTTATAATCCACTACCATATTTATTTTGATGTCCAAACTCTCCCGGTTTGGCCAGAGGGAACCCATCAGGCAGGCTCCTCAGTCCTTACAATTCTTTGACTGCTCTCCCTCTGTTCTGGCTCACCACGATGCCCCAGGGCCATGTTGTACTTTCCCTACCCCACCTCAGGAAGCAGCCTCTTCTCCAAGTCAGGCTCCATATTTTTAAAGGTCAAATGTTGAATTAATGGTTTCCAAGACCATGATACAAATAAACGAAAAGAAGCAATGCAAAAGTAAGCATCAGTCTGTTCAATATCAAATGGAGACACGTCTGGTCAATCTGGAGAAAGTAGCCCAGCACACCTTTGTCATGTGCTCATTTCCACTGACATCAGAACTGGCTTTGCCCTGGTCACACACAGCTGGGCTATGAAAGCCATGGGGCAGCATCAGGTCAGAGAGGGGAGAAGAGTGAGAATGCATATATCAGAGTTCCAAAGCGATAGCACAGGATGATAGAGACAAGGCATAGCATGCCAACCACAACCAGTCTGTCCTGGGCAGAGTCAAACTTAATAAAAATTCTCACAAGACCAGTGGAGTCTACCTACCCAGGGAACCTACAAGGAGCCAGGGAAGGCCACCAGGGAACCTACAAGGAGACAG